>JAODXP020004236.1:10000-39161 GCA_027497455.2 Sardinella longiceps | reverse complement strand
GCCTACACATGGGAGGGTAAGCATGTCAGTATTCCAAGATCTTTGGAATAACCTAAGGTGACCAGATTTCTTTGAGAATAATCGGGAACATTTTGGCTTTCAGCAAAAAAAAAAAAAAAAAAAAAAACTCTTTAACCTCCCTTTTTTTTTTTTTTTGCTGTCAGCGTGATGGGTCACGCCACCGATGTGACGGTTTCCACCTCCGCAGCACCACTCTACTGGGTTCCACACACACACTCTAGACACTGGACAGCTGGATGGATCACTGTTTTATTTGCTGAAAGATATACAGAAAGTACAGTGTACTTGAAGGGATTTCATACAGTGGGTCTGGTCACTCTGTCCTAGATCTCCGTGAATTGCTCTGACTTATGTGTGTGTGTGCTAATATTTCCATGTAAATTTATAAAAAGGTACAAATAAACAAAATAAACCTGAAAAAGGCTACTTATGTGTGTGATCGTATAGTGATTTAGTTCTAGACACTTGTACAATATACTTAAAGCTATAAAAGTCTGTCTGTTACACAGGATAAGACAAGAGATCCTTTTTTCCCTTTTTCATTACAAACACGTGGAATTCACATAGCCTAAACAGGCTACTGGAATGTGAACTAGTGTATTACCACTATCTAGCTTATGGTTAAACAGTGCACCAAAACGTCTGGTAGAACACTTTCATTTAGCATTATGAACACAAAAATATTCTGAAAAGATTACCTGAAAGATATACAGAAAGTACAGTGTACTTGAAGGGATTTCATACAGTGGGTCTGGTCACTCTGTCTAGATAACGTGAGTGTAAATAGAAAGCGATTAGCATGCTAATCAAAACTGCAAATAAACCTAAAACCATGTTTTACACGTTGTACACATTGTTAAATCAACTCAAAACACTGGTCTTAACCAGTAAACTAAATACCATGACAAATCATGGCTTATATCCACTAGGGCTGCAACTAACGACTATTTTGGTAGTCGACTAATCTTTAGATCCATTTTTCGATTAGTCACCGATTATCGATTATTCTTTTAGTTTTTAGTAGAGTTAAATATTGTTTTATTCGAAATCACCCTAAAGAGTACTTAAATCAGGGGGAAAAGACAAGAACAATTATTATTATTATTGTTATTATTATTATTATATATTTATTATTATTATTATTATTGTTGTTGTTGTTGTTGTTGTTGTTATAATATTATCATCATCATCATCATCTTTACAAATTGAGCAGTGTATTTATTTGCAACCACCATCACATGCAATGTTTCCAGTAGCCTGACTGTGAAAGCCTATGTAGCAAAAATGGCTTGCCATAGGCACACCAGTGATGGGGACTTGGACTCGAGACTTGGACTTGGACTTGACTTAAGTCGCTCATTCTGGAGACTTCAGACTTGACTTGGACTTGCCCTCAATGACTTGAGACTTGACTCGGACTTGAGCCTTGTGACTCGTGAACAATGTTCATTTCACAGAAGTGTTCATTTCATTATTTAGTTTTTTTCTGATGTTTCTTATAGGAAAGCACAAGCACAATATTTCCTCTTAGGTGCAATGTAACTCATGCATACAACTGCATTCTAAATTTTCTCAGGTCTAACATTACAGCTGATTTGTCAATAGCAGATTGTGTGCATAATTATGTCCACCCTCACCCTGTCAAAGGGAATTTTTTTCCAAGATTCAAAAAGGCTCGACTTGGGGAGAAGACTTGAGACTTGACATGGACTTGGGAGGCTCGAGACTTGACTTGAGACTTGACTTGGCATTGCGCCTCAGGACTTGGGACTTGACTTGGACTTGAATACAAAGACTTGAGACTTGACTTGGACTTGGAAAAAATGACTTATGAACATCACTGAGGCACACACACGTCTTGTTTTGGGGAGCAAAAACGGTAAAAAGATATTTTTCTCTTTCAAGGTTGTCAGTGTGTCCACACACGCTTCATCATGAAATAGGACTTATTCCTCATTCCACACGAGTTTTTGCATGCTTAAGATGTTACATTCTGGGATTTTGGAAGGCTATAAGATTGTTTAGCTGTTCAGTCTTGTTTACTTTGAGTGGTAACGTTACTGTCAGAGCAAGTGAACTTGCGATCGCTAAGCTAGGCTACTTGCGCCTATCGTCTGCACCTTGGGAATCACAGTGTTAAAGTATGTTTTTACTTGTGGTTTAAAATTAAATAGCCTAGATCAAAAAAGTTTCTAGCATATTAGCGAGCTAGGTGCTTTGCTCATGTTTAAAACTTTTAGCTTCATGTAGGCTACAGACAGGCTTTGCTGTTCAGCAGAGTTGCAGAGACGCAATCTGCATTGCTTCTGATGCATAGAAATTGTGCTTTATGAAGCAGCTCCAAAATCCAAAAGTTTATTTTTGCCTGATAATAGATTTGAGATAATAGCGGTCTCAAGTTTACGAGCTATTTACGAGCAGTCTTGCTCAAATTGACCCAGGGCTTTTCTCATCATTCATGTTTATTGCAGGTATTTTAGTGGAAAGATGAGGTTACTGCCCCCAACACTTCCGGCAGGGAATTGCAGTGTTCTAAAGAGTCGAGTGAAATCTTTCAGGTCGTCTCTGCATTAGTGAAAATCAACTTTTAACATGCAAATTATATGTAGCCTCATAAATATGACGACTAGGCGACTACAAGATTTTGCGTCGACTACGTTTTATAGTCGACGTTGTCGACGTATTCGACTAATCGTTGCAGCCCTAATATCCACTTAAAATGCAGTTAATACATCGTTACAGCTAGACCTCATAAAAACGTGACCTACCCAGATCTCCGTGAATTGCTCTGAGCAATTCAATGCAGTTCCCAACTACACCGTACCAGGACGCAAGAGGGCGCTATTGCACTATTTACAATAATTTGACTAAGCAATACTTCTGACCTGTTACATACACCCCCCTAAAATTATGCAAAATGGTGCAAAGTACTAAGAAAATTGAGAGAAAGAAAAAAAAATACTGTGTATCGTGAGAGCACTGATGTACCAAATATCAATATTAAGAATCCTTCCATAAGAAGTGTGTAAGGACAAGGTGGTACCAAACCCTATACTTATCACAGAATACAAGAGATGCCATCTACACCTCGTAGTGTGTACATATCTATACTCCTCCAAGGAAATAACGTGACCTAGTCACCAATCAGTCTGGCAATCAAAGCAAAATTAAACAGTCTGGACACTCCCGTTACTGCCAGAAAGACTAAATCCAAAAACAGACCCTATAAGAGGTCCAGCAAGTCCCAATAACTTTTGACCTGACATTTCACAAATGAGCCTACGTGGGTTCCTAACACTTCTCCCACATCTAGTGTGAACTGCAGGGGCTTGTGAACTCTGAGGGCATGCAACACTGACCTGTTCTGACCTACCCTCAACTAGATCCGAAGGGCCAGGGAGAGAGACACACTGGTCAACGGGTAAGTGTGCTATGTCATGGTCTGTGTCATGTGGTGTGTCAGTGTTCTGTGATGTGTTATGTAGAGCATCTGTGTTCTCAGTAATGTGGTTGTGTGCAGAGTCGTCAGAGACACTGTCCAGCAGCACATCTGATTGGACTTCCTCATTCACAGGTGAGGCTGGGCTATCAACATCATCCTCATGGACACTTCCGCCATCTGCCTCTACTTGGTCTGGCGACTGCATGAGCCAATCCAAGGTGCGCCTGTGAGAATCTTCTGGATTACCTGATGCAACAGAGCTCTGAACATCGACACAGGAAGCAGTAGACTGTGAATCTCCAAGAGATGCTTGGTCTTCGGCTTGATCAGCATCCATCAGGAAATCAACGGGGAGCAGTAGGTTTCTGTGCACAACCTTTTCCTTTCCAGTGACAGCATCCCTTATTCTGTACACGTTGATTGCTGATCTCACTGACACCACATCAAAAGGAGTCGAATCCCATCGGTCAGCAATCTTCCTCTTACCCCTCTCACCACGGTTAGCCAACAAGACCCTGTCTCCAATGCCCAGCGGCAGACCTCTGACCTTTCGGTTGTAGAGCTTGGCATGGCGGTCTTGTTCTCTGACGGCATTCCTCTGGGCAATCTGCGCTGCTTCAGAGAGGTCCCTCTTCAAGTGGTGCACGAACTCATGGTGGCTGACGACACTGGTATCCTTCAGTACATGATGGAACATGACATCAACAGGCAGACGCGGTATTCGCCCAAACATTAGGTAAAACGGTGCGAAGCCTGTGGTCTCGTGTACTGTCGAGTTGTAACAGAAGGTCAACATCTGGAGCAGCTGCGGCCACTTGGACTTGGACTTTGGAGGAAGAGCTCTGATCATGCCCCCAAGTGTCCTGTTGAACCTCTCCGTAACACCATTCCCCATAGGATGGTAAGGCGTCGTATGGGATTTTTTCACACCTGCCATGTCCAGTAGATCCTTGAGAAGCCGACTTTCAAAGTTAGCTCCTTGATCCGAATGGATTCTTTTGGGGAACCCATAGACGCAGAAAAACTTATCCCATAGACAGCGGGCAACTTGCTTGGCGGACTGGTTACGGCAGGGAAAGGCTAGAGCCAGCTTTGAAAAATGGTCTGTGACAACAAGGACATCGATGGTTCTCTTGTCAGTCAACTCCGCCGTCCAAAAATCAATACACACAAGGTCCATAGGAGCCGAAGTGCGTATGTTCTCAAGAGGTGCTCGCGCATCAGGTTCTGGAGTCTTCCCCAAAATGCATCTCTGACAGTGTTTGACATAGTTCATGATGTCTCTCTGCATGCCTGTCCAGAAAAATCGTTCACTGGCCAGAGAGAGTGTTCTTGATCGGCCTTGGTGACCAGCAGAGTCATGAACTCCCTGCAGGACATGCAGTTTCAGAGCCTCAGGAATGACGAATTGAAAGATCTTTTTGTTCATGTACCTGTCTCTTTTCACTCTGTAGAGAAGTCCATCACGAACGGTCAGCTTCCTCCAATGTTTCAACATTCTAAGCACACAGCTCGACTCTTCAGCCCTCTCACGTGCATCAGGTCTCCTGTGCCGCTGAACATAGAAGAGGACCCGGCTCAATACACTATCTCGCTGCTGGAAATTATGGAGTTGGCTGTGCGGAATGACAATAGACGGATCTTCTCCAGGCAGCTGCAGTGATTCCGCGCTTGGGCAGAGGAGCTGTGAGACGCCGCCAGTCCGATGAGCCTCCATCACCGCTGACACCTCTTCAGAGCTCAAGGCACCTCTGCTGGCTGGTTGGGAATCCCGTTCGGCACTCTGTGCACAATCAGCATCGCTGTTGGTCGTCTGAACACCCTGGCAGTTGGTGGTAAGCCGGAAAGCATCCTGCACTGTGCCGGTGACCACGCCATTGACTTCATCCAACAAGGACAGATAAGACTCTCTCACAAGGCGATGACTCACACATGACTGGACAAACGGCTCACGGCTCAGAGCGTCAGCGATGGTGTTCTTAGGCCCTGGCACATACTTCAGGTCGAAATCATAAGCTGCGAGCTTGGCCACCCATCTTTGTTCACACGCATCCAGCCTGGGCTTAGTTAGCACGTACGTTAAGGGGTTGTTATCTGTCCATGCCGTGAAATGGACACCCTTTAGCCAGTGGGAAAACTTGTCACATATGGCCCACTTCAAGGCTAGGAACTCGAGCCTATGAGCTGGGTAGTTCAACTGGGCACGTGACAGTGTCTTACTAGCGAAGGCAACTGGCCTTGCAATGTCTTCACCAGGCTGGAGCTGAGAGATAACGGCGCCGAGGCCATCAAAAGAAGCGTCAACAGCCAGAATGAATGGACTCCTGAAGTCGGGGTGAGACAGAGTAACAGAGGTTGACAGATCGTGCTGCAATGTCTCAAAGGCTACCCGACACTCAGTTGTCCAGTCATCTGGTGTGAGCTTCACCATGTTGTGGCATCTTCTCTTTGACTTTCTTCTTCTCTGTGCTTTGCCATCAGTCTTAGGCTCTGAGAGAAGCTTAAAAAGGGGTCTGGCCTTCGCTGAACAATCTTCGATAAAGTGCTGGTAGTACAGCACCATACCTAAGAATGATCGGACCTTCTTCTGCGAGGGCGTGACACCATCACTGTCCATCAAATCAGACACCTGCACTTGACTTATAGCTTCGACCTTTGAAGGGTCTGTCTGCACACCTGATTCAGAGATGACATGTCCGAGGAATTTCACGGTCTTCCGCAAAAGGTAGCACTTTTTCGGAGCCAACTTGAGGTTGTGATTCTTCAGCCGTGAGAAAACCATCTCCAAGTGCTCAAGGGCTAGGTGTTCTGACGGGGCAAAGACCATGAGGTCATCTAGGTAGCATAACAGACTGGTGAAATTTTCGTCACCGAAGATCGACAGCATCATACGCATGAAGGTAGCTGGACTGTTCGACAGACCTTGAGGCATTCTGTTATATTCATGCAGACCGAAGGGAGATGAAAAAGCAGTGTACTTCTTATGATCTTCAAAAAGAGGCACATTATAAAACCCTGAGGTCAGATCCATGGTGGAAAAGTAGGCATTACCCCCCAGTGCAGCGAGTGCATCAGCCTGGTGAGGCAGAGGATGTGCGTCTTTCAGTGTTCTGGCATTCAAGCACCTAAAGTCAGTGCAGATGCGCACATCGCCATTCTTCTTCCACACTAAGACTAGTGGTGATGCATAGTCGCTGGTGGACTTCCGAATTATGCCTTTCTCCTCCATATCGTTGATGGCTGTCCTCAACTTCTCATAATGGTTTGGCGGCACTCTGCGGTAAGGCAGACGGAATGGTCTTTCATCCACCAGGTGTATCTTGTGTACAAAATCAGACGCTTCACCGTACAGTCCAACTTATGGCGTGAAAAAATGCTCTCATATCTTTTAACAGTGTGAAAAAGTTTCTCTCTCCACGTGTCTGAGACCTCACAGGCGTCCAGGTCCAAATCCTGTAGGCCAAGCTCGGCTAACGCCTCCCTCACATCCTCTCTGGACATCGTCACTGGAGCGTCAGTCACAGACTGGGGACAAGACTGGATACATTCAGACTGCGAGAGGTCTTCAACAGCAATGCAGGGAAACACATCTGCTAACTTCGTGTTTTTCTTTAACACGACAGGCTCTGTGGTGGGATTCATGAGCTTCACTGGCAGCCATCTGTCACCCCACAGTGGCGCAACAACTCTGGCAACAATGACTTTAGATGGCCTGCATCTTGATAGGGTCGGCTCCACTGTCACTGTACTGCCCACTGATATAGGCACTGACGCAGGAAGTTTTCCCCAACAAAGATGCTCACTCTGTGGCTGTAGGACGACACACTTCTGTAACTTCAGTGTGCCAACTTTGTCAGGCACTGTCACGCCTCTCCATCTCTCTGTGTTGGAGAGGAGAGAGAGAAAGTGGTGACAGTCTTCGTTGCTGCCATCTGTAGGCGTAGCCATCAGCCGCCAGTAGCTCTCTTTCTTTTTCATCAGCTCCAGTATTTTCTTAATGGCGTTGCTGCCAAGTATCATGTCATCAGTTTGCCCAGGGACGACAAGCATTGGCACAACCATCTTACAATCATACACTTCAATTTCCACATCATAAATTGCTTTAGGTGTAACTTGATGTCCACCACATCCAACAATGATGACATCATTAGCAGGGCACTTTCTTAGGTCATGGTTATGCTGAAGAAGTCGTGATTCTGCATCTTCACTCAATGTGCACGCCATGGAACCACTGTCTATCATTGCTTTGAGAGTAACATTAGCTGCTAACACAGTAGTGTAGAACAAACTATCACACTTTTGAACTTTGTGTAAACCTTGAAATACAACAGTCACTTTAGAGGATGCTGTAGAACTAAATGATCTGTAAGTGGACTCGTAGTCATCTTCATTGGGAGATACATGAACAGGATCTGCATCGTTCTCCCCTGGATGCAGACCCGTCAGTTTCCCGTCTGTGCCGACTGAGCAGACTTAAACAGAGGACAGCCGCGCCTGCCGTGGTCTGGAGAATGGCACTGGAAACAGAGCTTGTTGTCACGGCAATGTGACAAGCCAGAGTGAGCGGCATCTCCACAGACAGCGCATGGCAGGCTGTTCAGGCCTTCTATCCTGGGGAGCTTAGGCTTGGGCTGCCTGTTTGACATGGCCTGAGCTGGGGCAGACTTGTTCAGCAAAACTTTCTCCAGCATGGAGATGACACGTTCAAGAGCAGAAGACTCACTTGTTTTGGCTGCTTGGCAGTCCTGCTTGCTAGGTAAAGACCCCTCGGCTTCGATCAGGCCAACCCTGTTCACGTGGACGTCATCAGGCTTTCTGCTAACAGCTGTGGCACCACACTTTGAACTGACCTCGGAGTGGTATTCATCCAACACAGCTTGGACTTCTTCGGCAGACCACTTATCGATTGTCTTCGACCTGAATGTCATGGCTAGTTCTTTGGATGGACAATTTCTGATAAACATGCGTGTTGCTTCTAAGACTGGGCTATCCAGCACTTTACCTTGTTCTTTGAGACGGTCGGCTGCAACGTCAGCTGCCCTATTCAGTCTCAGCCAGTAGTCATAGGCATCCTCGCCACTCTTAGGCAGTGTTGTGTAGAAGTCTGCTAGGGGGAGAGGTGAACAGGGGACAGTAGCGAAATGCTTACGCAGAAGGCCATAGATAGCCTCAGGATTCTGAGTGATGTCAATGCCACTATTCCTTGTTCCAAACTTCACAACATCTTTCGCTCTGCCTCTGAGATGAGTGAGAATTTCCTCTGCCTGCTGCTCTACTCTGATATTTGTCTTCTTAATGTAACCTCTCATCAGGTCTTCCCACTCACGCATATTCACAGCGTCTGTGCTGTCACCTCTGAAAGCCGGTGGCTCCTTCACCTTTCTGTGAGGCACAAACTGGACTTGTGACAGGTCCAGACTCTGTGTGGATGTGTTGGTGGATGTGGCCTGTGCTTGTGAAATGCTAGGTGTGGGTGCTGTGTTCATAGGACCTAGGCGTGCAAGTATGCTGTCCGCCAACTGTAGTCCAACATCTCTAATGATGTCACTCATCTGACTCACTACCATCGGTGACTGGGGAGTGGAGGCTGCGCTAGATGTGTCAGTAACCTGTGTAGGTGGTGTATGCTCAATGTAGTGGCTCTGAGAAGACGCACCGTCTCCACTGACTATAGGAGCCTCAGCAACATCTTGACTATCACCCACAACATTAACATCATCCCTCTGAACAGGACTGTCAAACCTCAATGCTGGAATCCCCCTACCCCTACCTACGGAGTGACCCAGTGGAGTACTGAAAAGCTGTGGTGTGTAACTCATGTTGAAATATTAATCAACAAGCTAGTATCAAATGCAATCAGTGAAGTGTAAGAAAGAAAAAATAAACAGGAATAAACTTTAAACTAAATGACCCATAGTCTACAATGTGAGCAGTGTTATACTGAGGGCTGCCCACCACACAACAAACAGGAGATCCAGTAGAACGGTCCCGGGTCGGGCGAAGATCCAACTCCACGAGTCACGGCACCAATGTGATGGGTCACGCCACCGATGTGACGGTTTCCACCTCCGCAGCACCACTCTACTGGGTTCCACACACACACTCTAGACACTGGACAGCTGGATGGATCACTGTTTTATTTGCTGAAAGATATACAGAAAGTACAGTGTACTTGAAGGGATTTCATACAGTGGGTCTGGTCACTCTGTCCTAGATCTCCGTGAATTGCTCTGACTTATGTGTGTGTGTGCTAATATTTCCATGTAAATTTATAAAAAGGTACAAATAAACAAAATAAACCTGAAAAAGGCTACTTATGTGTGTGATCGTATAGTGATTTAGTTCTAGACACTTGTACAATATACTTAAAGCTATAAAAGTCTGTCTGTTACACAGGATAAGACAAGAGATCCTTTTTTTTCCCTTTTTCATTACAAACACGTGGAACTCACATAGCCAAAACAGGCTACTGGAATGTGAACTAGTGTATTACCACTATCTAGCTTATGGTTAAACAGTGCACCAAAACGTCTGGTAGAACACTTTCATTTAGCATTATGAACACAAAAATATTCTGAAAAGATTACCTGAAAGATATACAGAAAGTACAGTGTACTTGAAGGGATTTCATACAGTGGGTCTGGTCACTCTGTCTAGATAACGTGAGTGTAAATAGAAAGCGATTAGCATGCTAATCAAAACTGCAGATAAACCTAAAACCATGTTTTACACGTTGTACACATTGTTAAATCAACTCAAAACACTGGTCTTAACCAGTAAACTAAATACCATGACAAATCATGGCTTATATCCACTTAAAATGCAGTTAATACATCGTTACAGCTAGACCTCATAAAAACGTGACCTACCCATAGATCTCCGTGAATTGCTCTGAGCAATTCAATGCAGTTCCCAACTACACCGTACCAGGACGCAAGAGGGCGCTATTGCACTATTTACAATAATTTGACTAAGCAATACTTCTGACCTGTTACATCAGCACATTTGACATTTTTGTAGTGTATCCCCCTCTTAATACATTAAAATTAATGTTGCCACTTATGTCTGTTCCTACTAGTATGGATGTTTTCCCCTATTAGACCTAGGCCACAGGGTATGAATAAAAGACAGGAACTTTTCCACAAAATTTCAGACATCATTTTGGATGATGCATTGCATTGTGTATTCTGTATGCTAAAGCAATTCTGTCAAGAGCTGAGGGAAGTGGTAGCATAGACCTTTTAACCATTTTAAATGTGGGACCCACCTGTCTGCACATAGCCTATCTGTCTGCCGGTTCCAAAAATGGGAAATAGCCCAAGAGAGATTATTGCAATAATGTATCTACTGCTGCTATTATGGACAGAAGTCATATAGACTACCTAACATCTTTGATACAATATCAACAGAATAACAAAAGGGCCTTTTTTTAAAAAAAAAAATTTTTAAGTTTTTTTTTATGCTGTTGCCCTTTTAAGAAAAATAAAATAGCCTACTCTCCTGTCTCACGCCTTTTCTCATTGGAGAGAGATAAAATAGATCCTACTTATTTACTGAAAATAGCTTTGACACCTGAGCTGTTTGAGAAAGATAGCGCTGAAATGAAATACAAGGCCTGATTTAAGTTGCGTTTGCGGCAAATCGCGGTTCCATCAAGTGCGTAAAATGCACAAAATGTAGGCTATATGCGAGGAGAAAAAAGTCAATAAAAATGTTGATGTCGAGGGAGAGTTTAAAAGTTTTCCTGGTCAGTCAACCATAAAGAAGGAAGATCAAAAATGGGACAGGTGGCGACCCTAGACATGGATTAAACTGTAGCTCAGCTGCAACTACCTGGGCGTTCTTTTTTTTTTTCATCTCGGACGGGAGGAGTCGTACGGGGACATTTTCGGGGACAGGTCATCAAAATCGGGGTCTGTCCCAGGAAATCGTGGACGTCTGGTCACCCTAGAATAACCTACTATTGATGATTGTAGTAGACCATCTGCCATGATCGAATAAAAGTATGGACAACTATCTTTTATAGTGAATCCTATCTGGTATGGATAAGGAAGCTGTCCGAATTTCCATCTTAATATCCATTGTGACGCCATTCAAATGCACTTTTGCGTCATAATAAATCTGAACCTAAACCATTCAAAAGACGACCCCAACCATTTACAAGACCATTCTAACCATTCTACCGCAGAAGTCGGTAGGCCTAACAGTTTTCAATGATGTTGAGAGGCTTTCATGATGGTAAGCGTGGATGACCATGCATTGACTTAATGTTAGGCTAAATGCCCTCTGATATGATTGATATGCCTTGTTTCTTACCAAAACTGTGCACTGTAGATCAGAAGAACTCTGAGGCTCTGGATCCAGAAGAAGAGGAAATCTGGAACTCCTCGGAGTTGTAAGATTTTTCCCCTTCCTTCATTACTCCAGAACATGAAAGTGCAATCTATTTCAATAGCCTAACTATTGTATGCTTTATCCGTACATTGTGTAGCAATCCGCAGGCAAAAGCATATATCGCCAACCTGCTGCACACCAGAAAGAGGTTAATGAAAATAAACATCGGCCTCCAACAATCCCTCAATACGAGCGAAGACCGCCTAGCTGCCTTGCAAATGGAATACACAGCCTTGATGCAACGTTTGCAAAGGTGAACTTTATTATCTATCTTCATTCATTTTGATGATACAGTTGTCTACAATTTGTTACCAATGCTGTTACTAGAACATGTAGTGATATTGCGTTTAAATTGTTACAACTGGATTCACTTTGTTGCTTTTGTGTAGCATGAATAAGTTGGAGGAAAGTTATGGCCGAATCTTAGAGCAAGTCAACCTGATGCAGAATACCATAGTGGAGGGAAAGATGGCCAACGCCAACCTCAAGACACTTAACAATCAATGTGTAAGTTCTCGTTTCAGGTCTATGCCATAAGAAGCCATAAATGGTAGGCTAATTGATGTACATCATATTGAGCATAGTAGATACAGCCTATGTGGTGGTGTTATGGTAATCTTTTGCTTTGAATGAATATGTCTACAGCAAAAAGAAATCGGGGCCTTGCAAACACAAGTTGAAGTCATGAACGACAAGGTAACAGACAGCAGTGTAGGCCTATGCCTATATTAACAGCAGCAACAACAAAAATGATACATTGCATTGCTGCAGCACTAATAACTTCTGAACTCCATTTTGTACTAACTTTTTGTGTGTTTTGTGGTAGATCTGTGAACTTTTGCAGGCCAAGGAGATGGCAAAAAAGAAGTTTATGCAGCTGAACAAGCTAAACAAGGATCTGCAGGTATTTCTATGGCGATTGTGATGCTTATAGGAAACATACTCCAAAAGTATAGGCTAGTTAGATTCAAGTTTAGGTTTGTGGACTTACACCATGTGGATTTTTTTCTGTGAAGCATCAATTGGACCAGGCTACTCTGCAGCTCCATGATCAGGACGAGACTGTCCGCAAGGTTAGGTCTTCACTCAGGTTTTTGCAGCACCATGAGTATCATTCAATATTGATGCAAATTGTAATATATTGTTATTTTGCTCTTCACATTTCAGAAGGAACTTATCATCCAGCAACAAAACACATCCCTGGAAGAGCTGAACACCATCATACAGGTACGTCACATGTTAGTTACAACTGCAGTAAAGAAATAATTAAATTTAATTATTAAAATTAATAATAAAAATTATTTTCCCTCTCTAATTATTCTCACAGGGCATGAAGGAAAAGACCGCAGTTCTAGAGAGTCAGCTGGAACTAGCTTTGATGTATGTATTTTGGTCATATTAGTAAACAGTGATATGTGTTTTTAGAGGACCAATTCATTTATGACTTTCCTGATCTGGTAGTGCGAGAAATGGAAGTATACTGAACGCGGATGGGACGGTCAAGTTGGCCATGGAAAGCTGCATGTCTGTAGCAGAAGAGCTCGGATGGAAAGCTGGACTTGTGGTAATTTGTCAGAAGCCTGTTCCCTTAAAGTTCATTTTGCTTTGAAGCAGGGACTGCCTTATAGATAGACTGTTATTTTATTTCAGCAGGCAGTCAGTGATGAGGTAGATGGATGTGCAGTGGAGGTCATGAAAGGTGACCTTGTGAAAGAGGAGCAGGACTGTAGGGCAAACCTCAGATCTGAGGAGGTAGGGAAGGTCATCCTGAATTCAATTCAATTCAATTTTATTTGTAGAGCGCACAAATACAGTACATTGTCTCGCGGCGCTTTACAGACAGTACGGGAAGCATCCATGAGAATCAGGGGCAAGGAAAAACTCCCTCGCTTTGTAAATAGTTTGTTATGTAGGAAGAAACCTTGGGCAGATCCACGCCTCATGGACTCAGCCTACCTGCCTGGGGCCTAATAAAGTATCCGTAAAGTCTGATGCATAGATTGACCATGGTTAACATAAAGCAGTATGAGTACTGAATGTAGTCAGAGATTATATACACATAGTTTGTGCGACAGTCAGGGCCAAGGGATGGAGTCAGTAGTTGGAGTGTGGGATTAGTCGGTATTTGGAGTGGGATCAGAGTTCATTGGGTGTTGGTCGCCATCTAAGTAGTGGTCATCAGGGGGCCATCAGGCCAGTTCCATCACGGGCCTCAGAGAAAAGGGGGATGGTCATGGTGTGTGGCTCCGGGGAGGTTGGTCAGCATCCGTAGTGGGGTAGGGTTGGTGGCAGGGAGGTACGGAGGTTCATCACTCAGCCAGTGCGTCGGGGCAGAGGAGGCAAGAGAAACAAAGAGAAACAGAAACAAGAGGATTAGGCCAATCTGGGAGGATATCACTTCATGATATGTGTCATATAATCTAGCTAGAGTGAGGAGAGGGAGAGAGAGAGAGAGAGAGAAAGAGGGTTGTACAGGATGGCAAGTGTGCAGAAGGTGGCAGCACTAGGCTATCGCAGCATAACTAAGGTATGGTACATGGCATCTCACCAACCCAGAAGGGGGTGGTCAGTGGCCGCCTTGGAAAAACAGCAGAGGTAGCCCTCCCAAGAAAGCCCAAGAGGAGTGGTGATATGCCATGGCCCACTCCTAATTATAGGAAATGTCAAAAGGGAAGGTTTTAAGTCTAGACTTAAAGGTATTGAGAGTGTCCGCTTCGCGAATGTAGGGAGGAATAGAATTCCATAGAAGAGGTGCTCGATAGGCTAAAGCTCTTCCCCCAATTGTAGTTTTAGATATGGTCACTTTTTCAAGGAGGCCAGCATTTTGAGATCTCAGAGGTCTTGCTGGATGGTATGGAACAAGTAAATCTGTAATATATGCAGGAGCTAAGCCATTAAGTGCCTTATACGTCATGAGAAGGATTTTGAAGTCAATTCGACTTTTGACAGGAAGCCAGTGTAGAGATGCTAGAATGGGAGAAATATGTTCATATTTCTTAGTTCTAGTGAGTGTTCTAGCTGCTGCATTTTGGATTAGCTGTAGACTTTTAATGCAGGTGTTACTGCACCCTGAGAACAGAGCATTGCAGTAGTCGAGCCTGGAGGTAACAAATGCATGTATAAGTTTTTCAGCATCCTCAAAGGACAGGAACTTCCTAACCTTAGCAATGTTTCTAAGGTGAAAAAATGATGTTTTAGAAATGTGCTTTACATGGCTATTCAGGGAGAGGTCTTGATCAATAAGTACCCCCAGATTTTTCACTTGTGAGCTAAATGAGAGTGTAGGACTGCTAAGTGAGCTATGATGGTGAAGCGAGGTGTCCTTCAGTTGTTTAGAGGCAATCATCATAACTTCAGTTTTATCTGAGTTCAAGCATAAGAAATTTTTGACATCCAAACTTTAATGTCTTCAAGACAAGCATTAAGTTTGGTTGTCGGAGTACAGTCGCTAGGCTTCATAGAGAGATAAAGCTGTGTATCATCTGCGTATGAGTGAAATGCAATGCCATGTTTCCTAATGATTTCACCCAGAGGTAGCATATATAGAGAGAATAGTAGGGGGCCCAGTACTGAGCCTTGCGGAACGCCATATTTAACTTTAGCATGATAAGATGAGACGTTGTGAGCATGTACAAATTGGTATCGATCAGTGAGGTAGGATTTGAACCAAGCTAGTGCTGAATTTCTAATGCCTATCGTATGTTCGAGTCTGTGTAGTAGGATATCGTGGTCAATGGTGTCAAAAGCTGCACTAAGATCAAGTAAGATTAATATGGATACATTACCATTGTCCATGGAAAGAAGGAGGTCGTTGAAGACTTTAACTAAGGCTGTTTCAGTGCTGTGATTAGCTCTAAATCCTGATTGGAAGACTTCCTGGATTTTGTTTTCGTCTAGGAAGCGACAAATTTGTTTGAACACAATTTTTTCTAGAATTTTGGATATAAAAGGAAGGTTGGATATAGGTCTGTAATTAGCCAGAACATCAGGGTCAAGGTTTGTTTTTTTAATCAATGGTTTAATGACTGATGTCTTGAAAGTAGTTGGTACATGTCCCGCTAGGAGTGAGCTATTGATAATTTCAAGTAATGTCTCAGCTAGCGGTGTAAAGGCTGCCTTGAGGAGGTGAGTAGGAATAGGATCAAGTAGGCATGTTGACGCCTTCGCTTTAGTAATGAGAGAAGAAATTTCTAATATATCAGTGGGCATAAAGGAGTCAAGGTATGCTACGGGTTGGCTACAGCTATCAGTAGTTAGTAGAGAGGCTGTAGGCATGTTGCTAATTTTAAGTCGTATGGTTTCAATTTTTTCATTGAAAAAAATCAGGAAGTCATCACTGCTGAGGTGACTTGGAATGGACTGAGTTACTTCAGTCTTACTTTTTGTCAAATTTGATATAGTGTTGAAGAGGAATTTTGGATCGTCTTTGTGTTCCTGTATAAGCGAGGAATAATAAGCTGTTTTAGCATTGTTCAGTGCAGTCTTGTATTCTTTCAGGCTCTCTCTCCAGGCAATGTGAAATACTTCGAGTTTAGTGTTGAGCCATTTCCTTTCTAGTCTGCGAGCAGCCTGTTTTAATGTACGTGTATGTGTGGTGTACCAAGGGGCAGTTTTTTCTACCTTCCTTGTTTTCTTTTTAAGTGGAGCAATTAAGTCAAGTGTTGAATGTAATGTGTTCATAACATGATCAGTAAATTGGTCGATATGTGTTGGTGATGGGATAGGAGGACTATCATAGCGTGTTGGTGTAAGGTCAGGAATTTTTCCAATGAAATCGTCAGTGGTTTTAGGCGTTATGCCTCTAGTGTAGTAGTGGGTCACATTTTGCGCTACATGGTCGACTGGTATTTCTAGAGTAATAAGGTAGTGGTCAGTCAATGTGGACACTGAGGATGCTATTGCATCTGAGGAAGTGCAAGAATCAGGAATTATGGCTGTGCATAGCCCTGAGAATGCCCTACAGATCACCACCCTGTTCGAAGATGTGGCTGAGGTCGTCAGACCTGACAATGCCAACATCACCCAGCTCTTGGATGTGATGGACATTATTGGACCTGGAGAGACCATGGCTACACTGGAGGCAGTAGCAGACAAACTCCCAGAATCCATTAGTGTCCATGAGGAGAAAGACCACACTGAGGCTCTGGTTCAGAAACATGAGGAGACTGAGACAGCCATCAGATCTGACAGTCCTTGTGTTGATATGCTAGATCAGGTAGAGCGTGTAAACATCAACTGCCTAGAGGTGGAGCCTGCAGCAGACCAGGACAGGTACATGCAAAGGGCAACTATTGAGTGAGCATAAGCAAGAGTAGAATGTAGTAAGGCACATTTCTTGTTAGTGATCATGAGACTATTCGCCATCCTCAAATTAACTGTTTCATGTTTGTCAGCTTTTAAATGTCTTTTTCATCCCACTCCCACATTCTTTGCAGCAACTTCTGGCAGGATGAGACCTTCAAAAACGTCAAGAAAGGAGCTTTGATTGTTGGTGCCATCGGACTAGGCGCCTTTATTCTTTGGAAAATGAACAAATAAATGTGTAGTTGAAGTGTGCAATGGGTCACCTAAATGCTGTTATGACATGATTGACTAGCAAAATCTTAATGTATTAAAATCGCTATAATGGGTTTAAAAGGTTTCCCTTTGTACAGGGCTAAAACATGAAGTAAGTTTTCATGTTAACAATTTATATTCACATTCACATCTAGACCTTTCAAAAAACCATGATTTTCTTAGGAGAAGGGATTGGAGGTGTATGACAGGCCGCCTATAGCCTGGGAATTTCCAGTCTTTGTGCACTTATTTCATTTCGCTCTGCAGAGGCGTATGGTGACCATGGCCGTTTATCAAGCCTGCTTGTGATATCAATCGTATGAACAAAAGGGTTGACGCCTCGATGCATTTTACGTCAACGTGATGGCTCTGGCATTGGCTCTAAGGTATGTACAGATGCTATGAGACATTCGTAGCACCCAATAAGCAGCTATGGATAATTATATTTGATGCTTACGCTACGAGAAATGCAATAGGTAGACCCCAGACTAAATATCACGTGTTGTGAATAGTGTCATCTGAAATGAGCTCATTAGTATCGACATAAGGCCCACCAATGTCGATTTTAGATCCACTAATAATCAGTATATATTTGACTTATGTCATCATATTTGAAGCTTGAGTGTGTATAGGTCATCTGAAAGCTATTAGGATTGACTAGGACAATTCACAGGGCTAAAACAGGTAGCACAACCCAAAACTTTCAATGTTAACATTCATATTCATATTCCACAGACTGAAACCTTTCAAAAAAGCATGATTTTGTTAGGAGCGGGGTTGGGGGTGCATGACGGGCCTATCGAGGTTGTGGCCTATACAGTACATGAAATTAGCTCATTATTTTAATATAAGGCCTTGTCTATACAAATTTTAGAGACCTACTAATGAGCTGCATATTAGATATTTGACCTATGTTATCATATGTATACTTTAAGTGTGTAATGGGTCACCTAAAAGTGTATGATTGACTAGGACAATGTTGATGTAAAATCGGTTTTTAGATTTTCCCTATTCATAGGGCTAGGTACAGGTACACAGGTAGTGCATCCCAAAATGTTCAATGTTAACATTCAGATTCATATTCTACACATTCAGACCTTTCAAAAGTATAGCCTAGTTTTGTTGGGAGATGGTGGCTCGCGGCCTATAGGTTTTGGGTAGTCATGTGATGCTAGATAATGGCAATTTATCACAGTAAGTAGCATGGTCAATTTATGTGATGCTAGATAATGGCAATTTATCACAGTAAGCAGCATGGTCAATTTAGCTAAGAAAGTTACAGTAAGTAGGCCTAGAGCATGAGAAAGTGATACTCACGGATGCTGTATTCAAGCTTAAATAGTGGCATCGTGTGGTGCAGTGGTGAAGTTGTGCCTACATCCTTTGCCGGCTCGCGCGAGCACTCCCAGAGAGCGCGTGTGTCGGGGGCGGGGTAGCTGATGCAGTAGCTTCCCCTTTTTAGCAGCTTGTAATCCGAAGCCCGCGGGCGGCGGAGATAACTATTCCTGCCGTTACCATGCCGGTAGAATGGAAATTGAATGAAAGACATCGGAGGTAACCAAGCAAGCTGGGAAGATTTACCAAGAGTCCGGCATCAGTCTCAACTGATTACGGGCTGCTGGGATCACGGAGGGCTGTTTTCTTATTTCTGCGCAGGATGCATCAGTCGCCTACCCGCTGCTCCTGAAATTCAGGCTCAAGAAAATGAGCTGACAGACAGCTATTTTTGGACACTGCTGTTAGTCGCTAACGGGCGCATTGTTTGGGGCAGAAATGACTGCATTTATTTGAAACGGAACGAGGCCATGTTTGAATTACTTTATTTTCTGTTATAGGGACAGATCGCCTGGGAGCTGGCCTCTGTGTGAGGATCTGAAATGCGACGGAGTTGTATTGGCTACTCTGACCTAAGTAAGTTTTTCTGATATATATTTTACGCAAAGGATGAACTCCTTGTTTTTTGGGGATAATTTGCCGGCCAGCATGATAGCAACAATTCCAGTCAGCGGTGCCTCCACTTCTGGTTCGGGTGCTGTGACAAGTGCTTTGCGGAACGACCTGGGCTCGAATATCCATGTCCTGAAGACACTCAACCTGCGGTTCCGCTGCTTCCTCGCCAAAGTCCATGAACTGGAAAGAAGAAACAAACTACTAGAGAATCAGTTACAAGAGGCACTAGAGCAGTCGCGTTACCAGGGCTACTTTTCTCGTGAGGTGGGTGTTCAAACGGATTCGCCCGAGTCCAGACTTCCCGGGACCATCTGGAGTTTCACGCACGTGAGGAGACAGGGGGAGCGTTTGGAAACTCTTCAGGGCCCAGGCGTGTCATGGATCCATCCGGACGGGGTTGGGGTCCAGATCGACACCATCACTCCCGAAATCAGAGCGCTCTACAACGTTCTGGCCAAAGTCAAACGGGAAAGAGATGATTACAAGAGAAAGTGAGTAAGCCGTCTCATCCGAAGTGCTGCATCCACTCTGTGAGATCATTGCAGCAAAATGCTTACTGTTTATGTTACTTGTCTTTAGCCTTACTGGGTTTGTTGCCAGTAGTATAGCCTAATCGGTGGCCCACACTAGGCTGTGTTGTGATACAGACGTGAAAGCTTGAATAGGCCTACGTCCAGAGCAACCTGATTCATTGCAGTAGAATATTTTGGCAACAGAACAGCAGGCAATGAATGATTGCTGCGTCCCTGAAAGTTTTCATTTTAACGCAGTGAATGAAAGTAACCTAAAATGGTGTGAATTCAAGTATTTAGTTACAAGCATGAACATGCAATTGTGTTGTTTAGAAAGCCAATATTCATTTGAGGGCATACAGCCTCATTTGGATTTAGGTAAAGATGACAGATGCTGATTTCTGGTCTGATAGGTTGACATCAAGGCCTATGTGTGTTTGTGTGTGGGACTTCTCTGGGGCTATCTGGCTGTCTTACAACATGCTGCTTACAGTGTGAAACACACAGAAATGAGGCCTAAGGCTAGGCTACTACTACAAGTCCTTACCCATTAGAAGAACGTGAAGCAGTAGGCCTACTTGTTTTGTGGGTTAGTAACTAAAGGTCTATTCCAGAGGTCCACTAACATAGCACAAAGTGATTATGCTGAGGCTCATTGAACTGGTGGCCAATGTTTTATTCATGAGGCCTGACGTGTAAGGCTGCAGTAATTTATTGTCATGGCCAATAAATACAGCAGCTACAACACATCTGTGTCACATTCAGCTCCTGATGTGCGGAAGTCCATATTTAGTGACATGCAATATATCAATCACACAACGTGGACAGTGTGCTGCTTATTGGAAGAGAACCTGAATTGTCCACACAATCACATCGCATCAGAGACTAGGAATTTTGTGGATGAGGTGCAAGTGTTGAGAGAACATCTTTGTTAGTATTTGCCAACATCTTTATTTTTGAGAGCATCTTTGTTTCTGCCACTGCTCTGTTTACTTCTGACAGAGGATAAGAACTAGTCTTACTGCAGTGTTTGTATATTTCTGGCATTATACTCCTTTGACCTGCTTTTAGACAAACTAACAATGCCTGGAGCAGATTCTGTAAACTGTAAGTCTATGCAGAAATACTGGTGACACTAAATGACAGTGTAGAATGAAGGTGTGTGTGTGTGTGTGTGTGTGTGTGTGTGTGCGAGGGAGCGAGAAAGAGACAAGCTTAAAAGCTTAACCATACTAGATGGCCTGCCTGGTGTCCTGCTATGTGGTCCTACTTTCACTGAGTCAAGCCGTGGCATCAAAGCACACACACACATGCACATACCCCTTGTCTCTTTCTTGCCTCCATGCAAAGGCATGCGCTGACTCACTAAGTCATGAGGCAGAGGCAATGAGAGGGTCACACAGAGAGAGTGATAGAGAGGAGAGAGAGCAAAAGAGAAAGAAATAGTCAGCAATACATACTGAAAGAAAGAGGGCAGAAGAGTGCCTGGGCTTTTCTGTCCACAGAGGAGGGGAGAATTATGTCCCTGTCATGCTCTTGTCTATATGAGAGAGTGAATAGAAGAGGGGAGAGGAGAACTATGCCTCTGTCATGTTTTTATCCAGATAGAGTGCAAAGAGGAAGAGAGGAGAGCAACATCTCTATGATGGGTTTGTGCCCCCAACACCAATCACCCGCATCCTCCCTCACCCCCTATCTAGTTCCTGAAGGGCTCAGCACCAACACCCCACACACACTCAAAACAAACACACACACACACGGGGCACAGGCATGGACGGCTGCCAGCATCCCATCCAGAGTTGGGCCTCATGACCTCACCTGCGAAGAATCTGAATGGCTAGCTCTGGCCGTCTGCAGCACTGCGAGAGAGAGAAACACACACACACACACACACACACACACACACACACACACACACTCCTATTCATCCTCATTCAGGCCCAGACTCTATGGCCAGACAGCAAGGCTGTGTTTACAGAGTGTTTTCAGCCCTGCTGCTCCCTGCATGTGGAGAGGTCTGGTGCTCTGCTCATGAAGGTTAACCAGGGTTTGATCATTTTACACGTCATGTGATACCATTACCACACGCCCAAAAAAGGAATAGCACTCGAGGTTCTATCTCCTAGTCACTTTATGTCTTCATGAAGGTATTCATTTGATGAAACTTGATACAGGAAGTGCATTTATGGGAATCGTTTTGTGAAATTAGCAGTCAGATGACAGCTGTTTATAAGTCACAAATAGGGCTTCTGTTGTGGCAATAAACTGCTTGTTCATTCATTTCTGAGGATAATGTTACTACTGCAAGCCAAATGGGACATTGTCACATGAGTGTTTTCATAAAATGGAATGGAAATGGCTATCGGGACAGTGCTCATCACTGTGTGTCTGCATTGGATTGGAATTGTGGACTGCACCAACAGTATGTTTTTATGTACATTGCAAACATACATACTCAAAACAAGGTTAGATCTATTCCAGAATTTGACAGAGCAGACCACAGATTACTAGCCTGGTCATAACCGAATCAAATATGTTTTGTTATTGATGGAGTATTTCCAATGTGTGTGTTGTTTCTGTGAGACAGCTTGAACTCAGCACAGAGAATGCAAAGCAGAACCAGCCCAGTGTTGGGCTCAGCACTCAGACTGCTGGCTAAGGGCTATTTGGGCAGCTCCTCTTCTGGGTGATTTATTGAAAGTTTATGGGCAGAGACACACACATACACACACACACACACACACAAATGCATGCCCAGACACTCGCCTTATAATAAATTTGTGTGAGAGCAACATGTATGCCTGTGAAATATGCTAATGGACATTCACAAGGTTGAAGAGCAATTGAACATGAATAGAATTTGGTTGGGTTTATATTCTAGAATTTGCATAAGATTATATAATCTAGCTGGAATCAAGATGGGTTCTGACCACTAAAATTCGATTCAGTTGAACTGGATTGGGTTTGCCTGAAATGCAGCATTATGAGATTGTTGTTGTGTAAGACTGTTTTGCTCCTGCAGATTTCATAATGTTGCTTTCCCAATAACTGGGCGGTGTTTAGCCAGGAAATATTAATGTTAGGCTAATTACGACTGGGTGCAACACCTCACAGTACTTATTGGTATTGTCTTTGGCGTTGACTTCTGTACCTGTTCGTAGACAAGCCTAGACAAAATGTATTTTTATTTAATCGTGTATCTGATTGTATTAGACTGTGGAGCAGTAGAAGGAAGATTTATTGATGTTTTTCCTCCTCTGAAATGAAGCTGGTAGGAGGCAATCATGCTGCTGAGGGGCTCCTGCTGTAAATATGCTCAGTGAGGTAGCTATGGAGATGCTATCTCTTCATCAAGAGTGCCAGACATAATAGACTTACCCATGGTGTCTCTCAGACCACAACAGACCATAGAACACCTCAGGATTTACACAAACACATAACAAAAGACTTAGAGACAAAACACAAACACAACACAATAATCCATTGCTAGGTCTGGTCATAACATTATCACATTCCTGAGTCCTAAAAGCCTAAACCTAGCTAGTGGTGGATGTGGCTTTGAGCAGATGCAAATCCATTCCACGTTATTATGTGGATTCATGTTACAGTAACAACAGCTGCAGGGGCTTGTCTTCCAAAGATATGAAGTTCAGATGAACCATGAGCTCTTTTAGGTGTGGCTCTGGATCTAGTTCAGGGTGGTGGCAGTTGGTTAGCGCTTTTAATTAAGTCATGTAGCAATCACTAACCTGAGGCTTCACCTCAGCTAAGTCCCAGAGTTGTTTTTATCCTCTACTAGCTATGGATTAGCTCTTAAGACCTTAACAAAGGACACATTCAAGTTCAACTCCACAAACACATTGAGCCTGATTATGTAAATCTTATTTTTATGTTAGCAGTGGTAAAGATAGAATGGCCTGCATTTGGAGGAGATGTAGTGGTCATTGTATATTTGTACCATTTATACTTCCGCTGTTATTTACTGTAGTCTCAATCGATGTATTGCCATAGGATTTATTCAGACTTGCAAGACTTGTCAGAAAAAAGCTTTAGATCACTGAGTACTTGTACCATGTCTTTAGTGTGAGTGTTAACACCACATCACCATACTGGAGTGGGCCAAATTGACAGTAATAAAGACCTCAGTCATTGGCTGATGCGGATGGAGCTTGTCCTTTGTGCGTGTGTTGGGCCGCCTGAATAGCATGCTTATGTCACAGCTGAGTAACGGCTGTGGGGTGAATGAATGTAGCGTGCCAGTGGATGCCCATTGGGCATGGTGCCCACCGCTGAGAGGATGCCCACAGCCACTACAGTGTCACTGTCTCACAGCAGAGAGTGGCCCAGAGACTGAGCTAGTGAAGGATAATGGGTGTGTGCATCGGTCAGCTTAGCCAACAGTAGAGATGTGTGTGTGTGTGTGTGTGTGTGTGTGTGTGTGTGTGTGTGTGTGTGTGTGTGTGTGTGTGTGTGTGCGTACACGTGTGTATGTGTATGTGAGTAGAATTGTTGAATTGTCTATGGGATGAATTAAGTAGCATCTTATCTTATCTTATCTTATCTTATCTTACACACTCACATACACACACACAGCACACACTTACAGATACACAAATTGATGAGCACAAACATGTTTGCACTCAGGCACACACACCTCTTCCCATCAGGATTGACTGACATATTGGAGTGCAGGGACTGCAGTATTCTCTCTGTGTGTTTGTGTGTGTGTGTGTGTGTGTGTGTCCTGAACACAAACCATGAATATTCATGTAACCCCCACAGTACCTGTCCTCAATCTTTGTATCTTGGAAGAGGGGGTGTTTTCACCTTACCTATGCTGTCTTTCCGCTGAAGGGAACTCTCTCTCTCTGTGTGTGTGTGTGTGTGTGTGTGTGTGTGTGTGTGTGTGTGTGTGTGTGTGTTTTTGACAGAGAGAGAGAGAGCCTGCAAGAGTGTGTGTTTGAAGGAGAGAGAGAGAGAGAGAGAGAGAGAGAGAGAGAGAGAGAGATGGAATACAGTAGTTAAAAAATAGGGCAGTTCATTTCACAACTGTATGTGATTCTGCATAAGCCTCCATCTCTGGTCTGTTCAATTCTTATTAGCCATTCATAGCAACTGCATGTGCAAGAACACCTGTTCATACTGTATGTGTGAGGGAGAGAATTTCTGCAGTCTGTGTGTGTGCGTCTGTGTTTTTTGAGTTACTGCAGTCAAGCTGCAAGTGTGTGTGTGTGTGTGTGTGTGTGTGTGTGTGTGTGTGTGTGTGTGTGTATTGATCTCTGGTCAGTCTGGTGCAGACATTAGTAGCTGTCCCGTCTTCCCCCAGTTCAGGCACCTGAGCTCTGGGCTGGGAGTGATGGGATGGATCTCTAGGAGTGCATAGTCTCTCTCTCTGTGTGTGTGTGTGTGTGTGTGTGTGTGTGTGTGTGTGTGTGTGTGTGTGTGTGTGTGTGTGTGTGTGTGTGTGTGTGCGCGCATTGTCCTTCAGGAGAGCGGTTGGGTGTGGTAATACAGGGAAGTCTGGGCATGTGTGTGTGTGTGTGTGTGTTTGTGTGTGAGGGTACCACTCCCCTCATCATCCCCCTAAGTGCCTACATTGGGCTCACAGCAGGCCTGTTCCCCTTCTCTCCTCTCCTCTCCTCTCCTCTCCTCTCCTCTGCACCCCTCACCACACCCTTATGAATAATTGAAACCCAGTTGAATTTAGCCAGCTCTGTGGGTGGATCAATGCGCTGTGAATTCAGAAGTGTGTGTGTGTGTTTTCTCCTTTTTAAAGATGAGAGGAATAGTCCTAATTACTGCATAGCCGATCTGCTCATCCTTCGGGGGAAATAAAGACACGCCAATATGATGTCTGAACAGAAGTGTGTGTGTGTGTGTGTGTGTGTGTGTGTGTGTGTGTGTGTGTGTGTGTCATGATGTCTGTGATTGCTGTGTTAACCTCCTCTCTCTACTGCTGATGGCAGGACAGGAGTGGGCCCAGTCCATTCACCCAGAGGCCATTGTGGACTGTCAGCATGCAGGCAGGTTTGCCTGTGTTCCTACTGGAGCTCCAGTGTGGGCATAAGCAGAGAGTGGAGCTGTCACTTGTGTCTGTGTCTGTGCCTTACAGTATGTTGTGCGTGTATATGTGTGTGTGTGTGTGTGTGTGTGTGTGTGTGTGTGTGTGTGTGTGTGTGTGTGTGTGTGTGTGTGTGTGTGTGCGCACTAGGTCGAGGTTATGGGTGAGAGAGAAGAAAACAACAGGATAGTGTGTGTGTGTGTGTGTGTGTGTGTGTGTGTGTGTGTGTACAACTCGCATAATGGGCTACATTACCTACACGAAACATTCACCCAGGAGTCGTGGAAGAGAGGCAGTGCGTCATAGATAAACATTCGGCCCTCTAGAATCCTGCATGAAGCAGTAGATTCGGTGCTAATGAAATTTCACTTTTAGGGATAAGGGGGAAGATGTGGAATTAGGTAGGCACTGATTAGAGCCAATGAAATTATTTTTTTCATGAAATAACATCTATTAAGAACTACATTGAAATTATTGTGGAAAAATAAATGACTGGAGTGGGTCTTTAAGAGAGAGAGATGGAGGGGGCTGAAACAGTGGAGTCGTCCTCTACACTGTGCTGCACCTTGGCTCAGACAACTCCAGCTGAGTGACTTCCATTCCTGCCTCAGTCTGCTCCAGCACAGCTATGGGCCTGCATAGAGACTGCATGCACTCACACACACCTTCTCAAGCCCCCCCACACACACACACCCTCCCCTCTCTCTCTGTTACACTGTTGTACCCCTGTAATGCACAGTACCTATTTTTCTCTCTCTCTCTCTCTCTCTCTCTCTCTCTCTCTCTCTCTCTCTCTCTCTCTCTCTCTCTCTCCATCTCTACATCTTTGTCCCCTGTCCCCATTGGCTCATGTCCCTGTAGTGAGTGTGTGTGTGAGAGAGAAGAGAGTGTGTGTGTGTGTGTGTTGTGCCTCTGCTCTCCATCAGGATGCCCTTCACTGCTAATTAAATCTCACTGCTCCATAAACACACTCACACATACTAGCCCAGCACACCCATAAACACACTGTTAGGAGGAGATCGAGCAGCACACACACACACAGACAGACACACACATACTCACACACACACACACACACACACACACATACTTACTGTAGACCAAGCAGATTCTGGGAGTGGGAGATGCATGGATCCAAACACTTAAAAACTGTGATTTACCTCCATGCACACATACAAGTACACACACACACACACGCACACACACACACACACACACTCACGCATCATCATCAGCACTTGGCTGGTTATCAGTGTGTGTGGTGTGTGTGAGTGTGTGTGTGTGTGTGTGTGTGTGTGTGTGTGTGTGTGTGTGTGTGTGTGTGAGGTGCGTGGGTGGCTGATGGTACTCTCTCAGGGAGATGTTGCAGCTGCAGAGAGCCTCTGATGCTGGGCCCAGTCAGCTTGCCTCTGGTCCTTCTCACCACACACACTTCCCCTCCCACTGAGACCCATCTGCACCTGTGGCAGCACTGCACACACACACACACACACACACACACACACACACACACACACACACACACACACACACACTTAAACCATTTCTAACTCATAAAACTATCGGGAGCTGCCCCTACCCTTGTTTAAGCGACAGTGTCTACAGTATGACTATCTCAGCACGACGCACACACACACACACACAGACACTTTGCTGCTGCTCCTGCTGCTGCATGTATGAGCTAGAGCTAGAGAACACAGACAGCGCTAATGGCCACATCAGCCAACCCCAGCTTTCCCTGGTAACGTTAGCACTGGCGCTCCAAAGAGGCTGCCCATTGCACAGGGCACAGCAAACTCACCAGTTCAGCAGCAGCAGTAGCAGCACTAGTAGTGTGTAGTAGTGTTTGATTTACCCCCCTGAGGGGAGTGTTCAGCTTGGGCCCTGCTGAGATGCACTGAGCAACACACAGCATGCCAAAATGCACCGTCATCATTCACTTTGCATGGGCTGCATGGGAGACTAGCCTATAGAGGACTGGAGTGCTACTGTATGTACAGGGAGAGAGATGGAGAGAGTGTAAAGAGAGAGAGAGAGAGTGTATCTAGTGTGAGTCCAGTGTGGTGCTGATGATAGTAGGTCTGACCCCAGGTCATCAGGCCATCTCCATCTCCATCCACTGCCCAGTCCTGCTCTGGCTGAGAATGGAGCTGATGGGTGTCTGCATTGATAGCTGGGTGACCTCGCGCCGTGTCCATCTTAGGTGGCATAATATACCCTTAATTCTCTCTGGACCTCAGTGATAACACTGCCCCCCCCCCCCCCACACACACACACACACACACACACACACACACTGAGGTGACAGATGACTTAATTACCCAGAGAGCTGCTGAGGCTGGTCCTCTTTACTATTCCATTATCGGACCCGGGCAATTAGTTTAACGCCAGCGACACGCCGCCCTGTTAAGTGTGTGTGTGTGTGTGTGTGTGTGTGTGTGTGTGTGTGCGTGTGTGTGTGTGTAAATGTCCTGGAAGACTGTGATGTCTGCTTTTCTTCCGCGCTGCTTGCCCTTCAGGGCAGTGGTGCTAACACACTTACAAGGGGGTGTGGTCAGTGTCCTTGACCCCTGACTGACAGGAGGAGGAGGAGGAGCCTACTGTATCTCCTGTCTGCAGCATCTCTGCTGACTACTGACTCAGGGTCAGTGAAAGTGGATTTTTATCTCCACATGGAAATGTGCTTGCTTTAACACAACTGCTATTCTGAGTGATGCAGTGGCTAAGAGAGAGAGAGAGAGAGAGATTTTGTGTGTGTGTGTGGAGTGTGTGTCTGTGTTTGTGTAGCATCGTGCTGTACTGTTCATCACTGTTGGAAATGCAGCAGCTCTTGCCACTGATTTAAACTCATTTGACAACCAGACAACATGGCCTGTGCCTTTACATTTGTCCCTTTCAGACATGGCCATCCACAAGCGATGTTTGGTATTTGGTATTTTTTGGCTTCAACGTTGCTTCCTTCAAGGCACTACCCCCAAATTAAAGGTTAGGGTGAGGGTTAAGGTTGTTAAGCTTAGGGTTAAGGTAGTGCCTTTTAGGCTGTGCTGCCTGGAAGGTGTTGTTTGGGGGTAAAAGTCACCATTGAGCACTGTGTTTGAGTGTTTGACTCTGTAGGAAGCAGTTAGCACGCACCCACACATCCCCTAAGCCATGCCTGTGTTTGTTAGGGGGGGTGATTTACACTCTCATTTGTGCACAGGAAATGTCATCGTACTTACTGCCTCA
>JAODXP020004236.1:0-5000 GCA_027497455.2 Sardinella longiceps | reverse complement strand
GTGTGTGTGTGTGTGTGTGTGTGTGTGTGTGTGTGTGTGTGTGTGTGTGTGTGTTTAGTGACATCAGGGGCTTTGGATGGTGTGTGACAGTGTGTGCGTGCGTGTGTGTGTGTGTGTGTGTGGGCCAAATCAATGCAGAGGCCAACTGGCTCAGGACTTCAGGTGTGTGTTTCAGTGCAGTGTGTGACTTGTCTTCTGTGTGTGTTACTCCTGCATACAGTATGTGTGTGAGAAAGTATGTGTGTCTCTCTCTTTCTCTTCTTAATTGCATCTCTAGAGCTGCTCTCGACACCCGTAATGTGTGTGCGTAATGTGTGTGTGTGTGTGTGTGTGTGTGTGTGTGTGTGTGTGCGTGTATGTGCGCGTTGTCCAGGTGTACATTGTGTTCTCTCCAGACATTACTTTGTGTGCCAGGCAGCTCAATGGAGAGGAGCACTACATGCCCTGTATTTGTGTGTGTGTGTGTGTGTGTGTGTGTGTGTGTGTGTGTGTGTGTGTGTGTGTGTGTGTGTGTGTGTGTGTGTGAGGCTTCTACACCCTTTCCCCTCAGTACACACATTAGGGATGCAACGGTTATTGAATTTTAAGGTTACCGAACGATACGCCCTTTACGGTTCAATAAACTTTCGCAAACCGCAATATTTCGGTTTATTAATAAAATGTGAATCTATTGAAGCTCCCTGAAATTTGCTTATTCAGCCAGCATTCACGAGCTCTACATGCAGAGCTGTAGAAACCTCAACCAATCAGCGTGATTTTATGCTAATTAGCTCCGCCTTTCAAATGTGTGAAACTTTTCACTCACTGCACGTTAGACGGAGAGAGATGAGCTGAAAGCTCCACTCGGAAAGTAGGCAACATTAAGCCAGAAGAATTGCTGCTGTGGTAGGATTTTGTGCAAACTGATGACCGTTTACACAAACAAAGCACTTAATAACGTAAAATGCGTCTAATAGCCTACAACACATGCTACTAAACCGGTTGTCAGAAAATAGCGCTTACCACTCGCCCAAATTTGCCTAGGCTACCGCAAATATAGCCTACCTTGCCTAATGTAAAATATTACGCAAGGATGTCTAGGGGCTGTAATGCTTAGTTTATCTTCCGATGAGTTAGATCAAATGTCGAGTACGGTGAGACTGGGGTTGGATGCAGCAAGTGACAGGCTAAACGTTTTACAGAAAAACGTCCTCTCCCCTCAGCTATTGTAACATAATGCAAGCTTCTTTGCAGCACGGTGTTGTAAAGACACTGATAGGAGACTCATGTCATGCAATCCATTGTCACGCAGACCGTTTCCCTGAAGTACAAGGAATAAAAGGCCTCTCATTCTGTTGTTGGCTACCAGCAATGAGCAAACAATAAAATAGGCCTAGGCTACTGGAGGATATTTATAGTTTAGGACATTTCATAGCATTTCAAGAATATTAACAATGATGTCCTACCGTAATTGTTGGTTTTATTTTATTCTGTCTACCCCTCTAGTAGCCTATCTACTAGGCAATTTATGAAAGAAATAAATGAAAATTGCAGATAGACTGATAGATAGGCTGATGGTTGATAAGGAATATAGCCATTAAAAGAACAATTTTACAACCCCTTTTTTGTTGGAAAATACCGAAACCGTACCGTCACCGTGGCCCCAAAACCGTGATGCATACCGAACCGTGGGCACACTGTACCGTTGCATCCCTAACACACATTATATATCTAGCCTATACTGTATGTAGTTCTGTGTTTGTGCGCAGTGTTTTGTGTTTCCATCAGAGCTGGGTGGTAATCTGAAACAGGACATTTTGTCATGCATCACCTGGCATCTGTGAGGCAGCACAGAACATGTGCATTCATGCAGCTTCACCCCCCACAAACAAGGGCTCAGTACTTGCAACACAGCAGAGCACAGCGCAACACACACCATCCCAATCCTCTTTGAATCCTGCTCTTTTGTCAGACACTGTAGACATGGACATGTCCCATCTGGAGACCTCATGTACTGTTATAAGGCCCCAGACAGATAGATAGAGAGGCACTCCCTCTCACTACAAAACACTCCACACAATCCCTGTCACCGCACCATCCATCACACCCTTAAATGTTCCTGTATGGACCGTCTCAGTAGCAAGCCTTTTAATCCATAAAGCATCAAACATAAGCCATGTCTTACATAAGCAGTGTTTGACTGCAAATTATACCCTTTTGGCATATAATGGTTTAAGCATTGGCAAAGATGGATGAACCCACACTTGTTTGGAGTCAAACAGGAAGTTTATTTGTAATGGTTTCCCTAATTATCTGTTCGGAGTGTTATGCCTACATTGCACATAAAAGTAAGAGCATGTCAGATCCCGTCATGTTCAGTTTGTGTTCTCCAGTCACCTTGGCAACCCTTTTTATTTATTTTTATTTTTATTCTAGACTCCCCCCTTCTGCTATGGACCCTGTTCAAAGTTTGCCCATGTTTGACAGGAAGTTTGTTATTCCCATTGGCTTCCTGCTGTAGGGGGATCAGACTTGCACTCTACTAAACACTTTGCAACAACGTCTATACTCAAGTGTCATACACATTACATCAATAAAATGGAAGTGAGTTGTTTTTTCTGCAATGTGAACTTAGTGACCAGCGGAGCAGGTAAGAGTTTGCCCTGCTGCAGAGGGAAGATGTGATTGTGCCATCTCAGCTTTGACCTACCAGCTTAGGGAGTTAAGCCTCCTGTAAGCAGGAGCTCAGGCATGGCTGGAATGGATTGGCTATTCATTGGAAAAGGTTTGCTGGGGGTTGTGATTACTTAAATAAATAGACATGAAATAGACCTTTCAATATTCAAGGTATAGATGTGAGTGTCTATCATGGGCATAGTAAAAAAAAAATCTCTCATGTTGCATACATATAATAAGTATCTTTGAATTGTGTACTGTAGGTGTGGATTCACTTCTAACCTAACTTACTAACCTTCTAACCTTAGCCATATCAGAGCCAGCTCTGGGAGAGATTTAGCTGCAGTCGTCGGAGTGGATGTGATTGTCAGGATGTGCTCTGGATGTGTCCTGGCCCAGGAAGGAGGCTACTGACTGGAGTTGTGTTATGGATATGTGTGGTGTTCTGCAGGGCTATATTCAGAGCCCTCTCTATTTGAAGAGCTGTATTTATGAGTGGGCTTGGCCTCCTCAGGAAGGGCACTCAGTGCGGGGAGGACTGCTAGCCAGATCACTGTCAGACCCAGGAGACACATTTAATGGCTGTGGCACATGAAAGAAACAGAGCCCTGCTCATTCATACCAGTAAGCACACAAAGCACACACACCTTACCCAACAAATCAATATACCCACAAACCAATGCTGAGTTTGTAGATATACAGAATGTCGGTCTATTTCTCCATATAATTACAGATAAATTCCAAATGCCCCTTACATACCTTCATAGCTAATTAAAAAATAGGAAAGGCGTTTACCTTTCCAGCACACAAAGCTGACTGGTCCATCCATTCTATTGGAGTCTCCATTAATAATTTGTGTGGACTTGTGTTTGTATTGGCTGCTGGAACCATTAGGATTAAATTGCTCTGAATGGAGCCGTGTGGTCTCTGTGAAACAGAACCTTCATATGGAAACCCTGTGCGTGTCTTTGTGTGTGTGTGTGTGTGTGTGTGTGTGTGTGTGTGTGTGTGTGTGTGTGCGTGTGTGTGTGTACAATTGTATACTTTTCTCAAATTCCTCATATCTCTCATATCTAAACATCAGAGAAATATAGAATAGAAACAGAGCCCTGTGTGTGTGTGTGTGTGTGTGTGTGTGTGTGTGTGTGTGTGTGTGTGTGTGTGTGTGTGTGTCAGCATGATTTATGCCCTGAACACAAACACTGTGTGTGTGATGGAGTGTGGCAGCCGTTTTCTCTGTCTGTATCAGATGCTGATGCTGGGAGTGGACTGTAACTCTAGCATGTTATCAGGAGAAGGGGGGGGCATTGGGGGATAGGAGGAAGAGGAGGAAGAGCAGCGGGATGAGGAGGAAGATAAGGAACACAGAGAGAGGAGGAGGAAAGAGAGAACAGCGGAGAGATGAAGAGGGGGAGAGGCAGGAAGAAGGGAAGAGGAAGAGAAAGACTATTAATTAAAGAAGATGGAGACATGTTGAGTTGGGCCAAAGGAGAGGGGATGAGGAAGAGAGAGAGGAGTGGAGAGGAAAGAGGGAAAGCAGGGAAAAAATGGAGAGAGAGAAAAAGAGATGAGGATGAGCAAGAGTTTGATTTATTGGGAACAGGATGGTAGAAAACTGGATGGAGAGAGGGATGAAGAGATGAAGAGAGGGAAGGAGAGGAAATCCAGCAGAAAGAAAATCTAATCAGAGCATCACTGCAAACCCCAGCAGAGGGGAAGGGGTGGGGGGTCACACACACACACACACACACACACACACACACACACACACACACACACACACACACACACACACACACACACAGGGTGAGGACTGTCTGAAAACCCACCTAGAGCCAGAGAGGAAACAGGAGCCCCTAACCATCACTTCATTCTCCTGCCTGGATCTCACTAGTTCATCTCCTATGGGTGGGGGATTGTGGGTGTAGTGGCACTCCGTGTCTTCAAAATTCTTCTGTACCACTTTTGCAACTAGTCTAACAACCAGTATTTGAAATAACGCGAGAGAAACCGAATCTTCTTTCAAGGCTTTACTTAAAAAACATAAAAGTAGACATTACATAGACTCAATATCGCTCGTTATACCACTGCTTGGTCAATGCCCTATTTAGAACGTGCATTATTTTTCAGGTAACTGCACGGCTATGAAGTAGTTCCACTTTTCCATCCATATTCAGACTTGCATATCAATTCGCCCAACTCGCCCTGACTTTTAAAGGGGGCCTAGAACACGTTTTTCTGACTATTGGAAACTGTTCCTTGACCCATTTTATACCACATAATTTTTTTCGGGGGCTGAAAATGACCTAGGAGCCATGCAAAGTGAATTACAAGAACCCTATGCA
>JAODXP020004235.1:5000-39273 GCA_027497455.2 Sardinella longiceps | reverse complement strand
TAGATATCTAATAATAATGATACAGTGTGTGTTTAAATGCATAGATATCTAATAATAATGATACAGTGTGTGTTTAAACTGCATAGATATCTAATAATAATGATACAGTGTGTGTTTAAACTGCATAGATATCTAATAATAATGATACAGTGTGTGTTTAAACTGCATAGATATCTAATAATAATGATACAGTGTGTGTTTAAACTGAATAGATATCTAATAATAATGATACAGTGTGTGTTTAAACTGCATAGATATCTAATAATAATGATACAGTGTGTGTTTAAACTGCATAGATATCAAATAATAATGATACAGTGTGTGTTTAAACTGCATAGATATCTAATAATAATGATACAGTGTGTGTTTAAACTGCAAAGATATCTAATAATAATGATATAGTGTGTGTTTAAACTACATAGATATCTAATAATAATGATACAGTGTGTGTTTAAACTACATAGATATCTAATAATAATGATTATAATAATAATAATAATGATACAGTGTGTGTTTAAACTGCATAGATATCTAATAATAATGATACAGTGTGTGTTTAAACTACATAGATATCTAATAATAATGATACAGTGTGTGTTTAAACTACATAGATATCTAATAATAATGATACAGTGTGTGTTTAAACTACATAGATATCTAATCATAATGATACAGTGTGAGTTTAAACTGCATAGATATCAAATAATAATGATACAGTGTGTGTTTAAATACATAGATATCTAATAATAATGATACAGTGTTGAATACAGTGTGTGTTCTATACTGGACTGCAGCAGGCTCAGTAAGTCAGTGGCTTTCCAGGGACTAAGTTGATGTGAGCATATTCAACTTCCCACCGGGGCAGTAGCAGGACTAAGTTAGATGTTGTTATATGACCATATTCAACTTCCCCACCAGGGGGCAGTAGCAGGGACTAAGTTAGATGTTGTTATATGACCATATTCAACTTCCCCACCAGGGGGCAGTAGCAGGGACTAAGTTAGATGTTGTTATATGACCATATTTATCTTCTCCATTAGGGGGCAGTGGCAGGGACTAAGTTAGATGTTGTTATATGAGCATATTCAACTTCCCCACCAGGGGGCAGTAGCAGGGACTAAGTTAGATGTTGTTATATGACCATATTCAACTTCCCCACCAGGGGGCAGTGGCAGGGACTAAGTTAGATGTTGTTATGTGACCATATTTATCTTCTCCATTAGGGGGCAGTAGCAGGAACTAAGTTAGATGTTGTTATATGAGCATATTCAACTTCCCCACCAGGGGGCAGTAGCACGGACTAAGTTAGATGTTGTTATGTGACCATATTTATCTTCTCCATTAGGTGGCAGTAAAGCACAACCACAGAGTGAGCTGTTGCAATGTTTCAGCTGTGGAGAATAACAAGGGTTGGATCCCCTCATATCATTCATAGATTTTCTCCCTGTTTCTGTCTATATCTGTGTGTTAAATGTATAAAACATACTTTCAAATGAGATTTGAATTGAATGGAACTTGAGTAAGCTCTTGTTGTGTCTGTTAAAGTGAAATGTTTCAAAACACAAACGGATGATTGTTCATTATGAATACCTTTACATTTTTTACTTAATTTCAGCATACTTTCTCACGCACACACACACACACGCTCACACACACACACACACACGTCCACCGTCCACTGGCAGCCGTGGTGCCAGGCCTGCTGGGTCTGTGTGAAATGTACAGGGCTACAGAGTGTGTGTGTGTGTGTGTGTGTGTGTGTGTGTGTGTGTGTGTGTGTGTGTGTGTGAGTGAGTATGCAGGCCTGTTGGGTGTGTGTGAAATGGCCTGTGAAGGTGTTTGTGGCCATAGCAACAGCAAGAGGAAGCGGCCAGCCGCAGTCCAGCAAAGCACTGGCCCCAGGACAGCACCGCATCAGACAGGGCACACACACAGTGTGTGTGTGTGTGTGTGTGTGTGTGTGTGTGTGTGTGTGACCGCATCACACAGGGCTACAGTGTGTGTGTGTGTGTGTGTGTGTGTGTGTGTGTGTGCGAATGTGTTTGTGTGTGAGTGTGTGTATGTGCGCGTGTGCGTGTGACCGCGTCACACAGGGCTACAGTGTGTGTGTGTGTGTGTGTGTGTGAATGTGTGTATGTGAGTGTGTGTGTGTGTGTGTCTGAGAGAGTATGCAGGACAGCACAGCATCACACAGGGCTACAGTGTGTGTGTGTGTGTGTGTGTGAGAGAGAGTATGCAGGACAGCACAGCGTCACACTGGGGGCTACAAACAGAGGGCTGCAGTGTGTGTGTGTGTGTGTGTGTGTGTGTGTGTGTAGGGTAGATAGATGCTAGGGCAGATCACATCAGCATCACTACAACACAACTCACTCTCACACTCTACACACCATCACTACAACACAACTCACTCTCACACTCTACACACCAGCACTACAACACAACACAACACACTCTCACACTCTACACAGCATCACTACAACACAACTCACTCTCACACTCTACACACCAACACTACAACACAACTCACTCTCACACTCTACACACCAACACTACAACACAACTCACTCTAACACTCTACACAACAACACTACAACACAACACAACTCACTCTCACACTCTACACTGCATCACTACAACACAATTCACTCGACCAGTCATGTGTGTGTGTGTGTGTGTGTGTGTGGGGGGGGGGGGGTATGGTGTGTGTGTGTGTGGTGGCATCAAAATGTTAGTCATATACTATACACAAACATGGAAACAGGAACAGACACAAACAGATTCTCACTTTCTCAGTCACTGGGGCATGGGTAGATGCATGTGCGCAGTAACACACTACAGAATCACTATCAGTTTTGTTGGATAAGTTACATACACGAGGAATTTAACCCTAGGGACATGTGTGTGTGTGTGTGTGTGTGTGTGTCAGTAGAATCGGTTTTGTGGGCCAAGTTACATACACGAGGAATTTGACTTTGGCAGGTGTTATCTCTCTATACACTTAAAGGAATATACCGGAGTGAGTTTAAGCATAGCCCTACTGCACGAGCCTTCTAACAGCAAAATATTTCGCATGAAATTAAAGAATTTCGAACAGCATAGACATAACGCGAACGTGAAACACTTTACATTGAGTCAATGTAACCTCAGATCTTACTTTCGGTCTCAAACTGCAGGTCCCATTGATTCAGTGTAAAGTGCCTGTTCGCTTCTGTGTTCGTGTTCGGTCTGTGCTGTACCAAATTATTTTTCACTTGCTAACGCATTTAGCAAGCTCTTTCAACAGGGCTATGCTTGAATTCACTCCGGTATTTTCCTTTAAAGGACAATGTGGAGTCAATTAGTCCATATCTCTGTTCCTAACCCTAACCCTATGGGTCAATTATAACATATCCCTGTTCCTAACCCTAACCCTATGGGTCAATTAGTCCATATCCATGTTCCTAACCCTAACCCTATGGGTCAATTATAACATATCCCTGTTCCTAACCCTAACCCTATGGGTCAATTATAACATATCCATGTTCCTAACCCTAACCCTATGGGTCAATTATAACATATCTCTGTTCCTAACCCTAACCCTATGGGTCAATTATAACATATCCCTGTTCTTTGAGGCAACCAAGCGCTATCATAGGCATAAGGTTGGCAGCGTTTGGTACAATATTGATTGAACACAGACTTGCAGCTATTCGCTAACAGATGTGGGCATAGGAAACACAGTTACTCTCTCTCTCTCTTTCTTTCTCTCTCTCTCTTTCTTTCTCTCTCTCTCTCTCTCTCTCTCTCTCTCTTTTTTTTCTTTGTCTTTTTTTCTCTACCCGGAGAGATAAATGTGCGTCTGTATGGATATGTGGCCATAGGACACAGTTCATATGGATATGTGTCCATAGGACACAGTTCAGTTACTACTAGTAATAGTATGTCTGTGTGAGACTGAGATGTCTGTATGGATATGTGGCCATAGGACACAGTTCAGTTACTACTAGTAATAGTATGTCTGTGTGAGACTGAGATGTCTGTATGGATATGTGGCCATAGGACACAGTTCAGTTACTACTTGTAATAGTATGTCTGTGTGAGACAGATGTCTGAGTTGATGTTTGTGTCACTATGTGTTTGCATGCATATCAAGACCCAGTTTAGATTGAAAAGGATACAAATGCATCACACACACACACACACACACACACACACACACACCTCTCTCTCTCTCTCTCTCTCACTACAGTAATAAGACAGAGAAAAGATGAAGCGCCACACAAAAACAGTTAAATAGGAAAAAAAGATGAAAACACAGGGAGTGAGGATGCTGTTACATGTCTTTAGCTGTTGACACAAATACACACACACATACACACACATACACACTACCCAGCTCTACGCCTCAACGATAGCACTGGAGGAAGCAGTGGTTCTTCCTTCCTGTTTTTCAAAATGCCACAGTGACCTCAGCTCTGCAAACAACGAGCAGATTGTGAGTCAGACTGTCTCTGTACTCCATCAGTTCTAGATTAGTGAGAGCCTGTACTCCATCAGTTCTAGATTAGTGAGAGCCTGCCTCTGTACTGCATCAGTTCTAGATTAGTGAGAGCCTGCCTCTGTACTCCATCAGTTCTAGATTAGTGAGAGCCTGTACTCCATCAGTTCTAGATTAGTGAGAGCCTGCCTGTACTGCATCAGTTCTAGATTAGTGAGAGCCTGCCTCTGTACTGCATCAGTTCTAGATTAGTGAGAGCACTGTACTGCATCATTTCTAGATTAGTGAGAGCCTGCCTCTGTATTCCATCAGTTCTAGATTAGTGAGAGCCTGTACCCCATCAGTTCTAGATTAGTGAGAGCCTGCCTCTGTATTCCATCAGTTCTAGATTAGTGAGAGCCTGTACTCCATCAGTTCTAGATTAGTGAGAGCCTGCCTCTGTACTGCATCAGTTCTAGATTAGTGAGAGCCTGTACTGCATCAGTTCTAGATTAGTGAGAGCCTGTACTGCATCAGTTCTAGATTAGTGAGAGCCTGTACTGCATCAGTTCTAGATTAGTGAGAGCCTGCCTCTGTACTGCATCAGTTCTAGATTAGTGAGAGCATGTACTGCATCAATTCTAGATTAGTGAGAGTTTGTACTGCATCAGTTCTAGATTAGTGAGAGCCTGTACTCCATCAGTTCTAGATTAGTGAGAGCCTGCCTGTACTGCATCAGTTCTACATTGGTGAGAGCCTGTGCTGCATCAGTTCTAGATTAGTGAGAACCTGTACTCCATCAGTTCTAGATTCGTGAGATCCTGCCAGTTCTAGTGAGAGCCCTAGTGAGAGCCTGCCTCTGTACTCCATCAGTTCTAGATTAGTGAGAGCCTGCCTCTGCATCAGTTCTAGATTAGTGAGAGCCTGTACTGCACTCAGTTCTAGATTAGTGAGAGCCTGTACTCCATCAGTTCTAGATTAGTGTGAGCCTGTACTCCATCAGTTCTAGATGAGTGAGCCTGCCTCTGTACTCCATCAGTTCTAGATTAGTAGAGCCTGTACTGCATCAGTTCTAGTTAGAGTCTAGTGAGAGCTCTTGTACTGCATCAGTTCTAGATTAGTGAGAGTTTGTACTGCATCAGTTCTAGATTAGTGAGAGCCTGTACTGCATCAGTTCTAGATTAGTGAGAGCCTGTACTCCATCAGTTCTAGATTAGTGAGAGCCTGTACTGCATCAGTTCTAGATTAGTGAGAGCCTGTCTGCATCAGTTCTAGATTAGTGATAGCCTGTACTGCATCAGTTCTAGATTAGTGAGAGTTTGTACTGCATCAGTTCTAGATTAGTGAGAGCCTGCCTCTGTATTCCATCAGTTCTAGATTAGTGAGAGCCTGTACTGCATCAGTTCTAGATTAGTGAGAGCCTGCACTGCATCAGTTCTAGATTAGTGAGAGCCTGCTTCTGTACTCCATCAGTTCTAGATTAGTGAGAGCCTGTACTGCATCAGTTCTCGATTAGTGAGAGCTTGTACTGCACCAGTTCTAGATTAGTGAGAGCCTGTACTGCAGCAGTTCTAGATTAGTGAGAGCCTGTACTGCATCAGTTCTAGTGAGAGCCCTAGTGAGAGCCTGCCTCTGTACTCCATCAGTTCTAGATTAGTGAGAGCCGGTACTGCATCAGTTCTAGATTAGTGAGAGTTTGTACTGCATCAGTTCTAGATTAGTGAGAGCCTGTACTCCATCAGTTCTAGATTAGTGAGAGCCTGCCTTTACTGCATCAGTTCTAGATTAGTGAGAGCCTGTACTCCATCAGTTCTAGATTAGTGAGAGTTTGTACTGCATCAGTTCTCGATTAGTGAGAGTTTGTACTGCATCAGTTCTAGTGAGAGCCTGTACTCCATCAGTTCTAGATTAGTGAGAGCCTGTACTGCATCAGTTCTAGATTAGTGAGAGTTTGTACTGCATCAGTTCTAGTTAGAGCCCTAGTGAGAGCCTGCCTCTGTACTGCATCAGTTCTAGATTAGTGAGAGCCTGTACTGCATCAGTTCTACATTAGTGAGAGCCTGTACTGCATCAGTTCTAGATTAGTGAGAACCTGTACTCCATCAGTTCTAGATTAATGAGATCCTGCCAGTTCTAGTGAGAGCCCTAGTGAGAGCCTGCCTCTGTACTCCATCAGTTCTAGATTAGTGAGAGCTTGTACTGCATCAGTTCTACATTAGTGAGAGCCTGCCTCTGCATCAGTTCTAGATTAGTGAGAGCCTGTACTCCATCAGTTCTAGATTAGTGAGATCCTGCCAGTTCTAGTGAGAGCCCTAGTGAGAGCCTGCCTCTGTACTGCATCAGTTCTAGATTAGTGAGAGCCTGCCTCTGTACTCCATCAGTTCTAGATTAGTGAGAGCCTGTACTGCATCAGTTCTCGATTAGTGAGAGCTTGTACTGCACCAGTTCTAGATTAGTGAGAGCCTGTACTGCATCAGTTCTAGATTAGTGAGAGCCTGTACTGCATCAGTTCTAGTGAGAGCCCTAGTGAGAGCCTGCCTCTGTACTCCATCAGTTCTAGATTAGTGAGAGCCGGTACTGCATCAGTTCTAGATTAGTGAGAGCCTGTACTGCATCAGTTCTAGATTAGTGAGAGCCTGCCTCTGTACTCCATCAGGTCTAGATTAGTGAGAGCCTGTACTGCATCAGTTCTCGATTAGTGAGAGCTTGTACTGCACCAGTTCTAGATTAGTGAGAGCCTGTACTGCATCAGTTCTAGATTAGTGAGAGCCTGTACTGCATCAGTTCTAGTGAGAGCCCTAGTGAGAGCCTGCCTCTGTACTCCATCAGTTCTAGATTAGTGAGAGCCAGTACTGCATCAGTTCTAGATTAGTGAGCCAGCTTAGTAGATTGTAGCGTACTGCATCAGTTCTAGATTAGTGAGAGCCTGTACTCCATCAGTTCTAGATTAGTGAGCCTGTACTGCATCAGTTCTAGATTAGTGAGAGCCTGTACTCCATCAGTTCTAGATTAGTGAGAGTTTGTACTGCATCAGTTCTCGATTAGTGAGAGTTTGTACTGCATCAGTTCTAGTGAGAGCCTGTACTCCATCAGTTCTAGATTAGTGAGAGCCTGTACTGCATCAGTTCTAGATTAGTGAGAGTTTGTACTGCATCAGTTCTAGTTAGAGCCCTAGTGAGAGCCTGCCTCTGTACTGCATCAGTTCTAGATTAGTGAGAGCCTGTACTGCATCAGTTCTACATTAGTGAGAGCCTGTACTGCATCAGTTCTAGATTAGTGAGAACCTGTACTCCATCAGTTCTAGATTAGTGAGATCCTGCCAGTTCTAGTGAGAGCCCTAGTGAGAGCCTGCCTCTGTACTCCATCAGTTCTAGATTAGTGAGAGCTTGTACTGCATCAGTTCTACATTAGTGAGAGCCTGCTTCTGCATCAGTTCTAGATTAGTGAGAGCCTGTACTCCATCAGTTCTAGATTAGTGAGATCCTGCCAGTTCTAGTGAGAGCCCTAGTGAGAGCCTGCCTCTGTACTGCATCAGTTCTAGATTAGTGAGAGCCTGCCTCTGTACTCCATCAGTTCTAGATTAGTGAGAGCCTGTACTGCATCAGTTCTCGATTAGTGAGAGCTTGTACTGCCAGTTCTAGATTAGTGAGAGTTTGTACTGCATCAGTTCTAGATTAGTGAGAGCCTGTACTGCATCAGTTCTAGATTAGTGAGAGCCTGTACTGCATCAGTTCTGAGAGCTCTAGTGAGACTGCCTCTGTACTCCATCAGTTCTAGATTAGTGAGAGCCGGTACTGCATCAGTTCTAGATTAGTGAGAGCCTGTACTGCATCAGTTCTAGATTAGTGAGAGCCTGCCTCTGTACTCCATCAGTTCTAGATTAGTGAGAGCCTGTACTGCATCAGTTCTCGATTAGTGAGAGCCTGCACTGCACCAGTTCTAGATTAGTGAGAGCCTGTACTGCATTAGTACTAGATTAGTGAGGGCCTGTACTGCATCAGTTCTAGTGAGAGCCCTAGTGAGAGCCTGCCTCTGTACTCCATCAGTTCTAGATTAGTGAGAGCCTAGTACTGCATCAGTTCTAGATTAGTGAGAGCCGGTACTGCATCAGTTCTAGATTAGTGAGAGCCTGCCTCTGCATCAGTTCTAAGGCCCTTGCAGATCAGTTCTAGATTAGTTAGAGCCAGTACTGCATCAGTTCTAGATTAGTGAGAGCCTGTACTGCACATCAGTTCTAGATTAGTGAGAGCATTAGTACTAAGGCCATTGCAGTTCTCGATTAGTGAGAGTTTGCCTCACTGCATCAGTTCTAGTGAGAGCCTGTACTCCATCAGTTCTAGATTAGTGAGAGCCTGTACTGCATCAGTTCTAGATTAGTGAGAGTTTGTACTGCATCAGTTCTAGTTAGAGCCCTAGTGAGAGCCTGCCTCTGTACTGCATCAGTTCTAGATTAGTGAGAGCCTGTACTGCATCCAGTGTTTCCCACACATTGACCATTGTGTGGCGCACACGCCACGGAATGGAATCCTACCGCCACATAATAAGACTCGCGATAAAAAAAAAAAAAAAAAAAAAAATCGAAAAAAAAAAATTCGGAAAAAAAAAAAAAAATCAATGCGTATCATCACCGTTCCATTCATTCATAGCCCTTTCTTCTCGTTCAAGCCCCCCCCCCCCCACGCACGCACGCACGCACCCACGCGCATACACACACACACACTCGACGTTAGCTCACTCCTCTCCCCGCATTCTTGTCGAGATCAAGAAGGAGCCGCTGCATATCACCGTGTCTCTGGTATCACGCAGCATCGGAAAGTTGGAGCATTGGAGTCTACCGAAGGTTAGTATGATGTATTGTGCTCAAAAACAGTGTCCCAGTATGAAACTCAGAAAAGGCCAACTTATGCTAACGAATGCCGTTTTATTAATTATTAGCCTTATAACGTTATCAGTGTTGAACATCCAGTTGTCGGCCTATAACGTTAGAAACGCAGCAAACAATAAAATGCAATACTATAGTTAGATAATGAGATAGACTATTGTGCCCATATGCTAATTAATATATTGGTATTTAGCCTATTTGACAACTATAATTTCATTAACTCTCAATGTTTGCTGCTTTGACACAGATGAGTATTGAAAAGTTTTTTTTGCGCCAGAAAAGGCCTCATCTGGAGGCAGAGCAGCTTGAGGAGGAGGTATCAGCCTGAAATAGTGTCAAATGACTGTTGCTAGTTATTTATTATCCTGAAATAAAGTTACTGTCAAATGATTGTTGCTAATAAAGTTACAGTAAAATGACTGTTGCTAATAAAGTTCCTATTAAATGTTGCTAGTTGTTATGTTAGTAGCCTATATAATTTCGAATACCATATTATAGGCATCAGACAGTGCTGAACAGCCCAGCACGTCTCAGGGCTGTTCAGGACAGAGAACAGGCCAGGAGGACAGCCAAAATGCCCTGAGACAGGCTAGTGCAGAGTCATCAGGTGAGGTGAAAAAGATAGACTTATAGCTCATTTATTCATTAATTTATTTGTTTGTTTTAAACGGTGATAGTAAATTTGATTCTATATTTCTGATAGACTCCAGGAAGTCAAAGCATAGGGAGTCTGGATTCAATCCAGACTGGTTAAAACTTCCACAATTTAAACCGTGGTTATACCACACTCAACATGGTACTGTAATGAGCAAATTGATGGATTGATTGATTGATTTAAATTTCTAATTTTATGTTATGCATAATTGTTGAATGATGGTTACTTTAGCAAATTAGATGGATGGTTTTTATGTTGTTTAAGGGATGTTCTGCAGACTGTGTAGGCAGCACAAGCCTGCACCCAAGAAAGGTGCCAATCAGAGAGCTTTTGTTGAGGTGGCTGCGGTTGTTTACCGCAAGGATTATATCGAAAGGCACCTCAAAACAGAGCACCACCAAGAGAGCATCAGATGCCAGGCATCACTTTCCTCTGGTACTTTACAAAAGGGAAAATGAATAAGAAAGAAAATCCTGTACTGTAGTAGGGGGCCTACAGACCCATATATGAAACTTATCTTCTGATATATTTGTTTTATTTTTATACATTTAAATAACAGGTGTATCAGTAATGGCATCCTTTGATCCAATCATTGTCTTGGAGCATGAGGCAATAATTGGAGGTTTCAAGTGCCTTTATTGGCTTATCAAAAATGAAATGGCCCACCACACCAATTACCCAAAGCTCCTGAGCCTGGCAGAGCTTTTAGGGTGTGACTACTTCCAAAAATTGAAGGTAACATACAGTAGATGTTTTTTATAATAATCTTAACATTGATATCTGAGGAAACTATACAGTTATCTTACTCTTCTACCAATTTCAAGATTGACAACAGGAACAATTACAGGTCTCATCGAATTGTCGATGAGATGCTGGAAATCCTAGCAGAAGTTCTGGAGGGACCTATTCTGATGGACATCAGTTCATCACGGGCTATTGGCCTGGAGATAGATGAGAGCACTGATGTCTCTGTATCAAAGCAACTTGACTTGCATGTTAGGTACATTAACATTCTCAATAAGAATTGTATCCATAATTATTCCAGCAAAATAATTGTGAATTGTCAATACTGTTCTCTACAGGCACTTGGATAAAGAGGGACAGGTGTATAGCCAGTTCCTTGATCTGGTATCAGTCACAGATGGTAAAGCAGATACCATTGCTTCTGCTGTTAAGACAGTGCTTCTCAAAAAGGGCATTCCAACGGAGAAGCTGTATGGACTGGGGACTGATGGGGCAGCGGTCATGACAGGTAATTATTATATGCAATATATTTTATTTATTATAATTTGTCTGTTGAATCCAATTTTAACACTTTTTTAAATACACAGGGCGTTTGAATGGTGTTGCAAAGCAACTTAAAAACAGCTTCCCCCAAATTCTGGCTGTAGCTTGTTCTGCCCACAAATTGGCACTTGCTTGCAAAGATACCTCAAATAGTGTCCCATACATGGCCACATTTCGGGACCATTTGTGATTTGACCATTTGCAGGATCTGTATATATTTTATCATGGTAGTGCAAATCAAACTGCCACTCTCAAGGCTGCATCCCTTAGCCTGGGTCTTGCTGATCTGAAGGTTCAGGTAATTGTCTTCTAATAGCATCTAATGTTTCTTAATGAGTGGTAAATTGTAGTAATAATTGTTGAAACATTTACAGGAAGTGAAGGACACACGCTGGCTTTCACAGCATAAAGCCATCAACATGCTGCAGAGGAATTTTGCTGCTGTCCTAGGAGCCTTGGCCGAGGAGGCAGAAATAAGGAAATGTCCTACAGCTAAAGGCCTCTACACTTTCTGCGGGACATGCAGATTTGCAGCCTCTGTTTATCTTCAGGCAGATGTATTGCCTCACCTTGCCTGCCTTTCGAAAGTGTTCCAAAAAGAACATGTTAATTTTTTACACATACGCGAGCAGGTGACAACTATGTCTGAATGCAGTTCTGTTGTGATTCATTGATTTTATGTTTGCATATACAGCAGGTTAGTAATGCTAGATACTTTTTTAGGTTCCCATCACCATCCAAACCCTCAAAGATATTAAAGAGGCAGGGCAGACTCCAATCCCAGGATCCTTCCTTTCTCAGTTGCATGAGGACCTAGAGGATCCTAACAAGCTTGGAGGCTTTGATATCAGGCATGAGGAGGAGAGGGGCAGGAGGGGGCAATCTGTCCAGTGTCAGTCAAGGGAGGCACAGTGGTGCAGATTCCAGCAACAGGTAACAGTAACAGGTCTACTTATGTTTAAATTCCTAGTAACTCAGTCCTTAAAGGGAAATCCTGTCAAATTTCAACAAGAGCTCTATTGCTCAAGCTACTAGAGATTAGCAAATACTGAAGACGCAAGACATTTTAGTCCAACCATATAGGTTTCCTTGAACAGAGAGTAAGCCCTGACAGTTCACCCAATGGGGCAAGTTTTCAAAACAGTTTTCAGCATCAAATCATGCACCAAATGTCACCTCAAAAGCTATGTAACATCATCAGACACATTACAAAACACCTCTGTAGTGTTTATGACTACAAATGTCTAACAAAGTGCTTAAAATTGTGTTTTTATGCAGTGTTTACAAAACCGTTTTGTAAACAAACAATATTGGGCTGCTTGCATAAGCTCACAGTTTTAACCACTTTCCCAGCCATTTGTTGCCATACACAATACAGTTCTGTGTTGTAATGTGTCTGATGATGTTGCATAACTTTTGGGGTGATATTTGGAGCATGTTTAAATGCTGTAAACACAGTTTTGAAAACTTGCCCCATTGGGTTAACGGTCAGGGCTTATTCTCTGTTCAAGGAAACCTATATGGTTAGACCAAAATATCTTGCGTCTTCAGTATTGGCTAATCTCAAGTAGCTTGAGCAATAGAGCTCTTGTTGAAAATTGACAGGATTTCCCCTTTAATGCCTGTTTCAAATGTGAGTGAAGTTTACTAAAATGCACTGATTTGTTCATTTACTGTAGGTCCTTCAACCCTACATTGCTGCCTTGGAGATTGAAATGGAAAGGAGATTTCAGGAGCTGGACATCCTAGGTGCTTTCCATGTCCTTAGACCTCAGTCAGCTACTCTCTCTGACAATACCATGACCACTACCCATCTTGAAACACTGGCAAGAAAATTCTGTCCTGGCCAAGAGAGAGCAGTCCTTCAAGAGTGGTTTTCTTTCAAAAACCATGCACTTACAGGGTCATTACAGGTGAGTGAATTTAAATGACAGTCTCTCTCTCTCTATATATATATACATATATGTCTATGTCTCTCTCTCTCTCTCTCTCTCTCTCTCTCTCTCTATGTCTATCTCATGTGATATATTTTATTCAAGAACAAGAACCAGGGGGAGCTCCTGACTATTCTGGCAAGCGAGTATGATGAGTGGGCAGACCTCTACCCTTACCTGAGTCTCCTGGCCAGCATTGCCCTGATTGTCCCAGTCTCATCTGTGAATTGCGAGCGGGATTTCTCAGCAATGAACAGGGTAAGCACAGAAATTCAGTATTCCGTTCTATATATATTTTTCATGTAATAGAGATTTTAGTACTTAGGGTTAAAAAAATCCTAAAAAATCCTTTTTTTCATCCATAGATTAAAACTGACCTAAGGAACAGGCTCCAAGGGGAACACCTGGCAGCCTGCCTAAGAATATCAATTAATGGTCCCGACCCCAAAGGCTTCCCTTACCAAAGGGCACTCGAGTTTTTTTTCAGAAAGCCAAGAAGAATCAAATGTTCTGATAGGGCATGCAGCCTTTGCAGCAATTAGGCTACTTAGGGTACTATTTCATTAGAGGCCTCTGTGTTACCTTTACATACATAGTGTACATTATTATATTTTCATGTTACATTATGCTTACCCCTTTTATTTCATTTTAGTATTGGGTGAGGTAAGATTCTAAGTGTTGCAAATATTTAAAATAAAAGTCTAAGGTTTTTTACATTGACCTATTATTTCTTTTTATCAGTTGAGGCAGGTATGTACTGTACAGTAAGTGTTTTATGTGTAAAACCTGTGGCAGGTATGTACTGTACAGTAAGTGTTTTATGTGTAAAACCTGTGCTATTTATTTAATTTTAGTGATTTAGTGATTAATTTAAGTGTGAATGTTCAATATTTAAAATAAAAACCTCCAACTTTCCCCCCAATGTCCATGAATGTCACAGAAATAATGCTTGAAAGATTTCCACCAAAAGGCAAAAAAATAATGTAATTAGTAGTAATTTTCATAGACAGGTCTTCCACCAACATCAAGCTCAGCAAACTAAATGCCCTGTCCTGTGATGTAAAGTTAGTTTGATAAATGAAATCAGGTGGGCTTCTGGTAAAACTAGTTTTGGCTATACTCTCTTAAAGAACTTACATTGAACTGAGTTAAAATGCTTCAATTAGCTTTAAAAAGTCCCAGCAGGTGACTGAAGAAAAATGATGTGTTTAAAAACACTCCTACACCCCAATGGCCGACTCGATCGAAGGTCACAACACCGCGCACAATTCCTTCATCGGCACAGTGGACCACCACAAATTGCTACCTAATCTGTGGGAAACACTGTGTACTGCATCAGTTCTACATTAGTGAGAGCCTGTACTGCATCAGTTCTAGATTAGTGAGAACCTGTACTCCATCAGTTCTAGATTAGTGAGATCCTGCCAGTTCTAGTGAGAGCCCTAGTGAGAGCCTGCCTCTGTACTCCATCAGTTCTAGATTAGTGAGAGCTTGTACTGCATCAGTTCTACATTAGTGAGAGCCTGCTTCTGCATCAGTTCTAGATTAGTGAGAGCCTGTACTCCATCAGTTCTAGATTAGTGAGATCCTGCCAGTTCTAGTGAGAGCCCTAGTAAGAGCCTGCCTCTGTACTGCATCAGTTCTAGATTAGTGAGAGCCTGCCTCTGCATCAGTTCTAGATTAGTGATAGCCTGTACTGCATCAGTTCTAGATTAGTGAGAGTTTGTACTGCATCAGTTCTAGATTAGTGAGAGTTTGTACTGCATCAGTTCTAGATTAGTGAGAGCCTGCCTCTGTATTCCATCAGTTCTAGATTAGTGAGAGCCTGTACTGCATCAGTTCTAGATTAGTGAGAGCCTGCCTCTGTACTCCATCAGTTCTAGATTAGTGAGAGCCTGCACTGCACCAGTTCTAGATTAGTGAGAGCCTGTACTGCATTAGTTCTAGATTAGTGAGAGCCTGTACTGCATCAGTTCTAGTGAGAGCCCTAGTGAGAGCCTGCCTCTGTACTCCATCAGTTCTAGATTAGTGAGAGCCGGTACTGCATCAGTTCTAGATTAGTGAGAGCCTGTACTGCATCAGTTCTAGATTAGTGAGAGCCGGTACTGCATCAGTTCTAGATTAGTGAGAGCCTGCCTCTGCATCAGTTCTAAGGCCCTTGCAGACCATAGATTAGTCAGAGCATCAGTTCTAAGGCCCTTGCGGAACATAGATTAGTGAGAGCATCAGTTCTAAGGCCCTTGCAGAACGTAGATTAGTGAGAGCCTGCCTCTCCACTGCATCAGTTCTAAGGCCCTTGAGGAACATAGATTAGTGAGAGCATCAGTTCTAAGGCCCTTGCAGAACGTAGATTGGTGAGAGCCTGCCTCTCCACTGCATCAGTTCTAAGGCCCTTGCGGAACCTAGATTAGTGAGAGCCTGCCTGTACTGCATCATTTCTAAGGCCCTTGCAGAACCTAGATTAGTGAGTGCATCAGTTCTAAGGCCCTTGCGGAACCTAGATTAGTGAGAGGATCAGTTCTAAGGGTCTAAGTTCTGCAGAACATAAATTAGTGACATGTCCATTAAAAGCGGACCTAATATTTTATGTTTTTTATATTGTTGGTGGAAGAGTAACTGCACGACTGCACATTGGTAGAAAGTTCATACACAGCAGTTTCATTTCATTTCCATGTCAGATACATCACCTGTTGATGTTCTCACATAATAGAACACAATATTTAACCACAGAGCATTCCCCTTTGTTAGAAATATCTGAAAGACATCATTACCACTACTTCAGCAATGAATCTGTGTCTAAACTCAAAATTCTAAATATTCATTTGAGTTTTCATTCCTAAACTTAACCAATAGCGCACTTACAGTATATGTTCCTAATTTGAAATCATAATTTTTACTATTTCATTATAGCAGTGATGCACTTCTTCCAGTTCTCTAAATCTAGGTCTTGAGGTTGAACTATTTCTCTAGCATGTGTGGTGTTGGTGTGACCCTTGGTTTTGAGCAACATTATCAGCTATCACACTTGCGTGCCTGGTGAGAATAGAGTCCGGTCATACGTGCCTTGAGTGACCACCTGTTATTTTATCAGCTATCACACTTGCGTACCTGGTGAGAATACAGTCATACATGCCTAGAGTGACCACCTGTTATTTTATCAGCTATCACACTTGCGTACCTGGTGAGAATACAGTCATACGTGCCTAGAGTGACCACCTGTCCCACTTTGGAATGGACTTCTCATAATATTCAACCATCTGGGCCTTCTTGCCATTGGAGTGTGTGCTATTTGATGAACTTTTTATAGGCTCAGTCATATACCAATGAAATGGTTGGACTTAAATAGGTCATATACTACTGAAATGGTTGGACTTAAATAGGTCATATACTACTGAAATGGTTGGACTTAAATAGGTCATATACATACCAATGAAATGGTTGGACTTATAGCCTCTGTTTGATTTTTTTTGCCTTGTTGTATTCACTTGTGAATCACGTGAGAATCACACAGAATTTCTTGGGGGAAAAGCGGCAGCAGAGTTTGACGCTGATGTTGTTGGTAGATGTGTGAGTAGATGCATACGAACTGTGTTAGATAAGATGTTCAGTGTTGTTGGTAGGTGTGTGAGTAGATGCATATGAACTGCATTAGATGTTCAGTGTTGTGGGTGAGTAGATGCATACGAACTGCATTAGATATAAAGTGTTGTTGGTAGATGTGTGAGTAGGTGCATATGAACTGTGTTAGATGTTCAGTGTTGTGGGTGAGTAGGTGCATATGAACTGCATTAGATGTTCAGTGTTGTGGGTGAGTAGGTGCATATGAACTGCGTTAGATGTTCAGTGTTGTGTGTGAGTAGATGCATATGAACTGCATTAGATGTTCAGTGTTGTGGGTGAGTAGGTGCATATGAACTGCATTAGATGTTCAGTGTTGTTGGTAGGTGTTAGTAGATGCATATGAACTGCGTTAGATGTTCAGTGTTGTTGGTAGGTGTGTGAGTAGGTGCATATGAACTGTGTTAGATGTTCAGTGTTGTGGGTGAGTAGATGCATATGAACTGCGTTAGATGTTGGGGTTGTGGGTGAGTAGATGCATATGAACTGCGTTAGATGTTGGGGGTTGTGGGTGAGTAGGTGCATATGAACTGCGTTAGATGTTCAGTGTTGTGTGTGAGTAGATGCATATGAACTGCATTAGATGTTCAGTGTTGTGGGTGAGTAGGTGCATATGAACTGCATTAGATGTTCAGTGTTGTTGGTAGGTGTTAGTAGATACATATGAACTGCGTTAGATGTTCAGTGTTGTTGGTAGGTGTGTGAGTAGGTGCATATGAACTGTGTTAGATGTTCAGTGTTGTGGGTGAGTAGATGCATATGAACTGCGTTAGATGTTCAGTGTTGTTGGTAGGTGTGTGAGTAGATGCATATGAACTGTGTTAGATGTTGGGGTTGTGTGTGAGTAGATGCATATGAACTGCGTTAGATGTTGGGGGTTGTGGGTGAGTAGGTGCATATGAACTGCGTTAGATGTTGGGGGTTGTGTGTGAGTAGGTGCATATGAACTGCGTTAGATGTTGAGGGTTGTGGGTGAGTAGGTGCATATGAACTGCGTTAGATGTTGGGGGTTGTGGGTGAGTAGGTGCATATGAACTGCGTTAGATGTTCAGTGTTGTGGGTGAGTAGGTGCATATGAACTGCGTTAGATGTTCAGTGTTGTGGGTGAGTAGGTGCATATGAACTGCGTTAGATGTTGGGGGTTGTGGGTGAGTAGGTGCATATGAACTGCGTTAGATGTTGGGGGTTGTGGGTGAGTAGGTGCATATGAACTGCGTTAGATGTTCAGTGTTGTGGGTGAGTAGGTGCATATGAACTGCGTTAGATGTTCAGTGTTGTGGGTGAGTAGGTGCATATGAACTGCGTTAGATGTTGGGGGTTGTGGGTGAGTAGATGCATATGAACTGCGTTAGATGTTCAGTGTTGTTGGTAGGTGTGTGAGTAGATGCATATGAACTGCGTTAGATGTTGGGGTTGTGGGTGAGTAGGTGCATATGAACTGTGTTAGATGTTCAGTGTTGTGGGTGAGTAGGTGCATATGAACTGCATTAGATGTTCAGTGTTGTGGGTGAGTAGATGCATATGAACTGCGTTAGATGTTCAGTGTTGTGGGTGAGTAGGTGCATATGAACTGCGTTAGATGTTGGGGTTGTGGGTGAGTAGATGCATATGAACTGTGTTAGATGTTCAGTGTTGTGGGTGAGTAGGTGCATATGAACTGCGTTAGATGTTGGGGTTGTGTGTGAGTAGATGCATATGAACTGTGTTAGATGTTCAGTGTTGTGGGTGAGTAGGTGCATATGAACTGCGTTAGATGTTCAGTGTTGTTGGTAGGTGTGTGAGTAGATGCATATGAACTGTGTTAGATGTTGGGGGTTGTGGGTGAGTAGGTGCATATGAACTGCGTTAGATGTTGGGGGTTGTGGGTGAGTAGATGCATATGAACTGCGTTAGATGTTCAGTGTTGTTGGTAGGTGTGTGAGTAGGTGCATATGAACTGCGTTAGATGTTCAGTGTTGTGGGTGAGTAGATGCATATGAACTGCGTTAGATGTTCAGTGTTGTGGGTGAGTAGATGCATATGAACTGCGTTAGATGTTGGGGGTTGTGTGTGAGTAGATGCATATGAACTGCATTAGATGTTCAGTGTTGTGGGTGAGTAGATGCATATGAACTGCGTTAGATGTTCAGTGTTGTGGGTGAGTAGATGCATATGAACTGCGTTAGATGTTCAGTGTTGTGTGTGAGTAGATGCATATGAACTGCATTAGATGTTCAGTGTTGTGGGTGAGTAGGTGCATATGAACTGTGTTAGATGTTCAGTGTTGTGGGTGAGTAGGTGCATATGAACTGTGTTAGATGTTCAGTGTTGTTGGTGAGTAGATGCATATGAACTGCGTTAGATGTTCGGGGTTGTGGGTGAGTAGGTGCATATGAACTGCGTTAGATGTTCAGTGTTGTGGGTGAGTAGGTGCATATGAACTGCGTTAGATGTTCAGTGTTGTGGGTGAGTAGATGCATATGAACTGTGTTAGATGTTCAGTGTTGTTGGTGAGTAGGTGCATATGAACTGTGTTAGATGTTCAGTGTTGTGGGTGAGTAGATGCATATGAACTGCGTTAGATGTTGGGGGTTGTGGGTGAGTAGGTGCATATGAACTGCGTTAGATGTTGGGGCTGTTGTAGGTGTGTGAGTAATGCATGAACTGCATTAGATGTTGGGGTTGTGGGTGAGTAGATGCATACATGTTTGGGTTGTGGCTGTGCTGTGTAGAAAATGACCAGTGTGGACAAACATGTGCTGTGTAGAAAATGACCAGTGTTAGGGTTAGGGTTAGACTGAGTGTAACCCCCCCCCCCCCCCCCCCCATCCTCAGGACCTGACGTGACTCGGCCCAGGCAGACAATTCCAAGGAGTCGAGTCTGTGTGTGTGTGTGTGTGTGTGTGTGTGTGGGCTTCTCAGAACTACACTTCTCAACGGGTCGCCAGAATGCCCTGCGAGTCCAGCTGTTCTCTAGTGTCTACTCAGCGTCAAATTTGACGTCTGTCTGCCAGAGACCTCGGCTCCGCTCCACGCGTTATCATATTTATCGGACCAATCTCCAACCCTGCGCACTAAGAGGCACGTGTGATAGTTGGGACAAAAGCCCATTTAATATTTTCAGGTAAGATGAAAGCTAATGAATTTTAAATCAATAAAAATAGTATATAATTTGTTGCACACACATGGTTTTATGTGGGTTTCAGTGATAGAGAGATTAAAATATTTTAAATCAGGTTGTATGTTGTGTTTTGGTTCTGACCCTGGATGCATTTCAGATAATTAATTTAAAAGACCAAATTCATAGACTACGGACCTAGAACCTTTATTGCAGTGGATTAGGCCTTGCTCTGGTATGAGCTATAAAATATGATTGGTCTGTTGGTCCTTATGCCCGCCCACTTTCCCTTGCGGCCACGCCCTCTGTCTCCGCAGCGGCACGCGGTACTATAGCCTACGACGTCACATGTCGGTCGCGCGCCTAGCCTCCACGACTCGAGGGCGCGTGCGCGCGTACGTTCGTACAGTAAACTTAACCCTGCACAGTTCGTGACTAACGGCGGCCTACGGCTTCTTACGAGCTTAACAGCTGGAATAACACATACAGAAGGGCGGAAAGAAAGAAGTCCATTTCTTTGTTTTCTTCGCCAGACAGACACGAGACAGCAGCTTCTTTAAATTCTTCACCGGTCTCGCATGCGGCTGAAGTCTGCCTACATGAGAGCGTTTCGTCCGCACAAGATTCCACAACATTCACCCACCACTGCTTTTCCAAAATGGTTAAATGTCTTGTTTAATGGTTGAGGTACGTACAGACATTTGTGTTTTTGCTACAGTGTTGTTCCTCAGCCGTTTGAATTCGGCTGGATTTAGAGGTTTGGGTAGCTGCTGCTAACGGGAAGAAGTGGGGCTGCACTCCGATTTCCTTTTCCCATTCCCCCAGAACCAAAAATGACACCTTGTCATTTGTTTGTGTAGAGCCTAGGCCTATTGATCATTTCTCTGGAATTGCTATAATATCAGCAGACAAGCTGCAGGAATTTCCACAGGGCCTCGTTTTGAAAAAAGATGTTTTTTCTACAACTGTCAGTTCATACACAATGTGTCTGCAGGGGATTCTGTCACTGCGCACAATTGACAGCAGATAACATAATCGCAATAAGGCTGTTGTCTCCCAACCAGAATGCAAAATGCATCCCACGCACACATAGCGCAGGAAGAAGATCGCTTGTCTTAATGTTACAGTCGATGATGATTAGCTCTCCGATAGTGTACTGATTCCCTGTGGCATGAACACCGGAACACCGGGCCCTTTGTCAAGCTGTGTGTTTAATATTCTGCTCCTATCCATCGCATCGACACTACGCAAATCACACGAGCCGTTGCGCATGCCAACACGTTCTCTCTCTCTCTCTCTCTCTCTCTCTCTCTCTCTCTCTCTCTCTCTCTCTCTCTCTCCGCCTGGCTTGAGTGAGTGAGTGAGTGAGTTGTTCTAGTCTTCTGAAAGTAACGTTATCATCCCTGTGTGTGCATTCAGTTTGAACAGGAATAGGCTACATCGGGGAGAAATCGCTACAGGTTGCTGCTGCAGAACAAACTGCACATTCAGTGACACATTCAAGCCAAATAAGATAAGGTTACTTGAGGTCATATGAAGCAGGTTTTGGCAAGACAAACGTTAGATATTACTGCCCAATGAATGGGGATGAACAGGATGTCTAACTGTCGCTGGCTGTTTAGATGAAAAAGAAAGCCAATAGGCGATATATAACGTTATGCCCCGGGTTGGCCGACAGTCTTGATTCTGTTCCCGGTAGTGCCCGGTAGTCTGTGAAAAAAGAGTGAAACTGCGGATGGAAGGAAGACAGGAAACGGATCTTTTCCGAGTGTCCAGAGTGCGCGCGCGGACATGGACAGGCAAATTGCGGGCGATAAGAACTTTAATTTACCCAGCGACGGACGCACTTGTAAAAGCATTTGGTTACACTTTATATGTGTTGTCTTTGTATTTGGAGTTGAAGTTCAAGTTACATAACGGCCACTCAAAGTGTAGCCATTGTATGTATCCCAGGGCTACATTGACATGCAGAAGTCATTTATCATGTATTTGTAGACTACTTTGAAAGATCCAGGTTTGGGCAAAGCTTATCCATGGAACTGTTTGGATGAGTTTATAATCTATATTTCCTCCGCATCCGTGTGTGTGTGTGTGTGTGTGTGTGTCTGTGTTTATAATCTATATTTCCTCCGCATCTGTATTTTCCAAACCAATAACATTTGTTATTAAAATGCTCTTATGGGGCTAGTGTAAAATCAGGATCAGTAACGTTAGTTGATAGTTATTGAGACATGATTGACTGCTGACACTGACAGGACTGTAAGCTGAGTGCTGAAAGTGGTGTGATTGAATGCTTGGTGGATTAGAAGTGTGAAAGTGGTTGTGGTGTTTAGGCTAGACTTCATAGTCCTTAGTCAGAGGGTTGGTTGTGGTGTGTGTGTGCGTGTGTGTGGTGGTGGTAGTGTTTAGGCTAGACTTCATAGTCCTTAGTCAGGGTAGTATGGCGCATAGTGATGTTTGTGATGGAATACCACCTTAGAAAACCATAACTAGAAAGCTTAGAAAAAAATAAGTGATATGATTGTATTGGTGGTAACTTTGTGTATGTTATCACCCTCTTTGTAGGCCTACCCATTGTAACTAGAGATATACTGTCTTATGGGTGGATAAGTTAAAGATATAATAATAATAATAATAATAATAATGTAATAACTCCACAAAACTTTCCCAGCTGATTATTCACATTGAGACAATATATTTGTTGTATTGTAAGTACTTTGCACATGTATAAGCCATTACTCACTGAGATTTGCATATTAGACCATGGCTAAGGGGACTTACAAACTATCCTGGATATGGAATGAAATATTAACATGGACATTTTTGCGCTACACCACCTGTTAAAGTTCAAGTTCAAGTTTATTTATACAGCACATTTTCATACATATCTGTCATTCAATGTGCTCATTAAAAGGATAAAGAAAAAAAAGTAATAACAATTAAATAATGATAATGATAATAATAAAATAATAATAACAATAAAAATAAGAGTATAGGGAAATAAAATGTACATATAAACAGAAACTTGGCAAAAAGAACTAATTACTCTTCACTAAGAAGTAAAATTAATCAAAAGCCATTGAAAATAAAGCTGTTTTGAGCTTCTTTTTAAAACAAACTGTTGTGGGGGCAGATCTAACATCTATAGGAAGCTGATTCCAACAGTGCCAAGCTGTTTAAGCTGATAAAGCCCCAAGGGTGTTCAGTGCAAACACTATACAGCACAATGCATTGTGTGTGATGGGGAATATATGTGTGTGATGGGGAATATATGTGTGTGACGTGTCTCAGTGTATATTAAACACATCTACAGGGTGTGGGCCTCTATATAGGTTGGGCTCTCAGTGTATATTAAACACATCTACAGGGTGTGGGCCTACAGAATATGTTCGGCTGTTTAACTTGTCTACCTGTACAGTGCAGGCCAACATTGAGAAAATGGCAGCATAATGTACGTATTTAAGTGTATGTGGCTCAAAGTAGCCCCACACTTTGTTGGTAGTATGACAGAACTCCAACATTTAAAATGAGGCATTAAAAACTTACAGATAGCTACTTACCATCTAGCAATATGCACCCGGAACAATCTGCTCAATGACAAATGCTCAAACTTTTCACAATGTTTAAAGTAGTTTAAAATACAAAATCACTCCTAGACCAGTCAGCTATGGAAATCCTTGATGTGTTTAGAGGAATGTGTCTTGACTGGCAGCCAAACAGTAGGTCACTGGGAAGAGTGGATCCTGTGGAAGAGTGGATCCTGTTTGAGGTGTTTGCTGGGAAGAGTGGATCCTGTGGAAGAGTGGATCCTGTTTGAGGTGTTTGCTGGGAAGAGTGGATCCTGTGAGGTGTTTGCTGGGAAGAGTGGATCCTGTTTGAGGTGTTTGCTGGGACGAGTGGATCCTGTTTGAGGTGTTTGCTGGGAAGAGTGGATCCTGTTTGAGGTGTTTGTGAAACAGGAAGTCATGTGCTGCTTCCCTCCTATCTTCCCCTGGCAGGCCTGTTATAAGCCTCTGGGAGGGACAGACATGGCATAAGCCTGTTAAAAGAGTCGGGGGGGGGGGGGGTTAGATATGACACAGGTCTGTTATAAGTGTGTGTGAGGGGTAGATATGACACAGGTCTTTTATAAGTGTGTGTTATAAGTGTGTGTGCGGGGTAGCTATGACACAGGTCTGTTATAAGTGTGTGTTATAAGTGTGTGTTATAAGTGTGTGTTATAAGTGTGTGTTATAAGTGTGTGTGAGGGGTAGATATGACACAGGTCTGTTATAAGTGTGTGTTATAAGTGTGTGTTATAAGTGTGTGTTATAAGTGTGTGTGAGGGGTAGATATGACACAGGTCTGTTATAAGTGTGTGTTATAAGTGTGTGTTATAAGTGTGTGTGAGGGGTAGCTATGACACAGGTCTGTTATAAGTGTGTGTGAGGGGTAGATATGACACAGGTCTGTTATAAGTGTGTGTTATAAGTGTGTGTGAGGGGTAGATATGACACAGGTCTGTTATAAGTGTGTGTTATAAGTGTGTGTTATAAGTGTGTGTTATAAGTGTGTGTGAGGGGTAGATATGACACAGGTCTGTTATAAGTGTGTGTTATAAGTGTGTGTGAGGGGTAGCTATGACACAGGTCTGTTATAAGTGTGTGTTATAAGTGTGTGTTATAAGTGTGTGTGAGGGGTAGATATGACACAGATCTGTTATAAGTGTGTGTTATAAGTGTGTGTTATAAGTGTCTGTTATAAGTGTGTGTGAGGGGTAGATATGTCACAGGTCTGTTATAAGTGTGTGTTATAAGTGTGTTAGGGGTAGTATGACACAGGTCTGTTATAAGTGTGTGTTATAAGTGTGTGTTATAAGTGTGTGTGAGGGGTAGCTATGACACAGGTCTGTTATAAGTGTGTGTTATAAGTGTGTGTGAGGGGTAGCTATGACACAGGTCTGTTATAAGTGTGTGTTATAAGTGTGTGTGAGGGGTAGATATGACACAGGTCTGTTATAAGTGTGTGTTATAAGTGTCTGTTATAAGTGTGTGTTATAAGTGTGTGTGAGGGGTAGATATGACACAGGTCTGTTATAAGTGTGTGTTATAAGTGTGTGTTATAAGTGTGTGTGAGGGGTAGATATGACACAGGTCTGTTATAAGTGTGTGTTATAAGTGTGTGTTATAAGTGTGTGTTATAAGTGTGTGTGAGGGGTAGATATGACACAGGTCTGTTATAAGTGTGTGTTATAAGTGTGTGTTATAAGTGTGTGTGAGGGGTAGATATGACACAGGCCTGTTATAAGTGTGTGTTATAAGTGTGTGTGAGGGGTAGCTATGACACAGGTCTGTTATAAGTGTGTGTTATAAGTGTGTGTTATAAGTGTGTGTTATAAGTGTGTGTTATAAGTGTGTGTTATAAGTGTGTGTGAGGGGTAGATATGACAGGTCTGTTATAAGTGTGTGTTATAAGTGTGTGTGAGGGGTAGATATGACACAGGTCTGTTATAAGTGTGTGTTATAAGTGTGTGTGAGGGGTAGATATGTCACAGGTCTGTTATAAGTGTGTGTTATAAGTGTGTGTGAGGGGTAGATATAAGGTCTGTTATAAGTGTGTGTTATAAGTGTGTGTGATGTGCACAGGCCTGTTATAAGTGTGTGTTATAAGTGTGTGTGAGGGGTAGCTATGACACAGGTCTGTTATAAATCAGTCCCCCCAGGATTTCGCGGGGCTTTTTTGTGATTGTTGCGATCAAAAATGCTTGATTTCGCGGCAGCTTTTCTGAAAAGTTGCGGCAGAAGTTGCGCTGATTTTAGGCATTTTATTGCGAGAAAATTGCGGGGGCCAGGAAAAGTTGCGGAAAGTTGCGTTGTTTTTTTTTTTTTTTTTTTTTTAAATGTGTTTGATGATGGTAGGTGGTTATAGCTATGCAGTGAACAATGCCGTATTGCAACTATAGGCTTTCTTTTATCTTGAGGTTGTTTACCATCTACAACTGCAGAATGCACATCATGGATGGCTGATGGCAATTATGGTTTTAGTTATCAACCCTTTATATGACTACATGCCATCCAAGTTCATCTGTAAACCAGAGCAAAATATTATATTAAAAATATATCTGAAATAGTGATGAAAGTGCTGCTTTAGAGCAAAGAAGGAGGGAGTGGTTGTTGCATGTCATCATCTTCCGCTTCATCATATTCATCACCATAACCTTAATTATATTGGGCTTGATTGATTGCACTGAGTAGACTGTATTTAGGCATTAGTAAAACTGTGGTATACCTAATGTGAAGCCATTGCCAGGGAGCTAGCACTCTTATATATTTAGAAGCTACAAGTGAAGTAGTTCCACAGCAAGAAGCCATGAGCTGTACTGTTTGTTATACAATAAATAACTTTTGCGTGGCAATTACTTGTCTGAAAGAAAAGAAAATCAGCTTAATTTTAATGCAAAAATATAAAAGCCATCTAATAAGCTTTGTACTTCACACAAGCCAAAACAGGTTTTGATTTCTTAAAACATGGAAAAGATGCAGGCTAACTTACACAAACTGAATTTTTTTTGCTGTTCTGAATTATGATAGACCTAAAGAATGGGAATCAACTTAATGTGCGTTTAGTGTCCTGTGACAAATAAAAGGACAAATCAATTTTGTCGAATTCTTCGTGGAGATAGTTCTAGTGTAGCCTACATTAGCAATAACTCTCAACTCCGCTTGAATTCGTCATTTAGATAACTTGTGATTTTGGAATGCACACGTGCGCGCACACACATGGAGGGAGAGGGAGAGAGAGACAGACGCGCGCAACGGAAGAGAGCTCATTCAGTCCAATGCGTCACTTGCCTCATAACATAAACGTAACGTAAATGGCAATAGCCTAAATGATCAAGAATATTGTGATTAGCAGCTGTTTTGCACAGTATTTGCACAGCAAAACAAGGAGCAGGAAAGCTCTACACCCGTTGATCTTTCACTCGCGAGTGATTGGTGATATTTCGAGAAACCTTCCAGGAAGTTGCGGGAAAGGTGCGGTGATTCCTCAAAATTGCATGGCCGCGATGAAGTGGCGGGGATTGGTTGAAGTTGCATTGAAGTTGCAAATCGCAACATCGCAAAATCCTGGAGGGTCTGATAAGTGTGTGTGAGGGGTAGATATGACACAGGTCTGTTATAAGTGTGTGTTATAAGTGTGTGTGAGGGGTAGCTATGACACAGGTCTGTTATAAGTGTGTGTTATAAGTGTGTGTTATAAGTGTGTGTTATAGGTGTGTGTGAGGGTAGATATGACACAGGTCTGTTATAAGTGTGTGTGAGGGGTAGTATATGACACAGGTCTGTTATAAGTGTGTGTTATAGGGGTAGGTGTGACACAGGTCTGTTATAAGTGTGTGTTATAAGTGTGTGTGAGGGGTAGATATGACACAGGTCTGTTATAAGTGTGTGTTATAAGTGTGTGTGTGTAGAGGGGTAGATATGACACAGGTCTGTTATAAGTGTGTGTTATAAGTGTGTCTGTTATAAGTGTGTGTTATAAGTGTGTGTGAGGGGTAGATATGACACAGGTCTGTTATAAGTGTGTGTTATAAGTGTGTGTGAGGGGTAGATATGACACAGGTCTGTTATAAGTGTGTGTTATAAGTGTGTGTTATAAGTGTGTGTGAGGGGTAGCTATGACACAGGTCTGTTATAAGTGTGTGTTATAAGTGTGTGTTATAAGTGTGTGTGAGGGGTAGATATGACACAGGTCTGTTATAAGTGTGTGTGAGGGGTAGATATGACACAGGTCTGTTATAAGTGTGTGTTATAAGTGTGTGTGAGGGGTAGCTATGACACAGGTCTGTTATAAGTGTGTGTTATAAGTGTGTGTGAGGGGTAGATATGACACAGGTCTGTTATAAGTGTGTGTTATAAGTGTGTGTTATAAGTGTGTGTGAGGGGTAGATATGACACAGGTCTGTTATAAGTGTGTGTTATAAGTGTGTGTTATAAGTGTGTGTTATAAGTGTGTGTGAGGGGTAGATATGACACAGGTCTGTTATAAGTGTGTGTTATAAGTGTGTGTGAGGGGTAGATATGACACAGGTCTGTTATAAGTGTGTGTGTCTTGCAACAGGGCTTGAAAACGGAATTAGTTTTCAATCGTTCCGTTCCGAATGGTTCTAACGTTCTAACGTTTTAGTTCTTGTGTTCCGCCACCAACATATCATTCCTGAGCCGGTTCGGAACGTAAAATATTGTTCGTTCTTAAAGTTCCGGCAGTGTTATTGGGCTTATTCTATTTTTGTGGTTAATAGGATATTTTACAACAGATCCACTTACTGTAGGCTTTATGCCCTTAATGCCTAATCTTAATGCGCAAAAATTATAAATCACAGGCAGCATTCAAAAATATTTGCGATATCCATCTCACTACCAGGCAAACTGCTACTGACAGTAGCCTATGTTCTGTGATGAATAGGCCTAGAATTTATCAAAATAATTTCTGGATACGTGGGCTGGAAATACCAGCTCAACGATGGTGTCGGAGAGTTTTTTTGATCGAAGCCGCTTCGCAAGAGCTCACACCTCCATTGTGCGAATGTTTTGCTTTTTGTTTGGGATCTAAGTAACAATCAAACTGGATTACTACAAACTTTGGCTTTGGGACTGATGGGTAATTGAACGTTTGAGACTTTTTAGTTTGTTTTTATGTGTGTTTCATGATGTTTAAATGAGACGACTTTCTCCGCTGCCTCTTTGTTCCTTCTGCTTTGAATAGCCTAACAGTAAATGCGGCCACATAAGTTTTTCTTTGAATTATAACTTCACAAAGTTTACTTGATGTCTCTAATACATTGTTTTCGTTAAGATATTAGCCTTGTTTGTTTTACAAGCTGGTGAAATTTGGGAATTAAGGCTGATCATAGATCGCAATTAATTTAAGATGTTAGTCATTGCAGCCGCAGCCTGTTTAGATCAGTCCATGACTTAGAGCGTGTAACTTTTTTTCCTTGAGTGAATTAACGTTGAATTTTTACAATATTCCATGAAGATCATCAGATATTAACTCAACATTTCATTGTGCAGACTTTTAAAATTCCGACTTGGTTACCTTGTGGAAGTGGAAGCAGAGGTTTGACAGGGCTTTCAGAAGTTTGACAGGGTTTTCAGAAGTCTGACAGGGCTTAGACAGTGCAGGTTTGTTTCTGGCAAAAAGAAATTTGACAGCTGAGTTTAGGGGGCGGGGAAGTGACGCGGCAGTTGGTAGGCCTCAATAGTTTTTTTTTTCTTCTTTTTTTTCTGAAATATGGTAGCCTGCTTGTTTTGTGAATTTTTATAGGCTATATTAGGGAACGGAACAAAAACGTTATTAACGTTTTTTTGGGGATTTCAGAATAAGTTTTCTGTTCCGGAACAGTTGAAGATCATTTAGTTTTCGTTTCCGTTCCCATCCCTCATAAAATTCCGTTCGTTTCCGGTTTTCGTTTTCGTTCTTTGAACCGTTTCAGAGCCCTGATTTGCCATATAGACTTTTAAATGGGACCTTAAAAATTAATTTAAAGGGGAAGTTCGTTTTTTTTAGCTTGTTTAGCCCCTTTTATTTTTGAACAATCTGGAACTATTTTTACGGTGTAGTGATACCAACTAGCACAACTAAAAGGCAAATAAACCTGGATGGGAACTCTATTTTACTATGATAATTGTTTTGGAACATCAAGGGACACCACTAACTGTTCGGTAAACAACATGATTTGAGATAAAGGTTTAAGGTTGTTTCAAGGGTTAGGGTTAGGGTTAGGTTAGATTTGAGATAAAGGTTTAAGGGTTAGGGTTAGGGTTAGGGTTAAAGGTTCAAGGTCGTTTCAAGGACACTACATGCACATAGGAAGCCATTCTGAAGCAGTCAGGGGGGAATTCTAAATGAGTCAAATATCCGAAACGGAAGCAATCGTCAAAATGTTGATGATTATATTCTAGTCTTATCCTAGAGACTCCAGAAAAGGGGCTAAACATGTTAAAAACTTAACTTCTCCTTTAAGAAAAGACATTGATGAATAAGGCTCATTCTTTCTGTAGTGGCACACCACTTATAGATAATGAAAGAAATGGAATGCTGCTTACACAAACAAATGTAGGCCTGAGTGAAAATCTTAGAATAAAATTCAGAAGGAATAATATCATTTGATCATTTGACTTTGTAGGTAGAAGTTCAGGTGGCACCAAGGTAAAAATCCTAATTCATAATGTAATCACTCATTAATTCTATAAATGTCTTTTTTCCTTGACATCATCATCCATCCACAACCAGAGGTGTGGACAGATATCGTTTGACACTCCAGATCAGAATGTCATCCGGGTTCGCATGCTGGGTAAGTCATCTTACACACACACACACACACACACACACACACACACACACACACACACACACACATCCTAACCCTATCCCAGTATAGCACACACACACACACACACACACACACACACACACACACACACACACACACACACATCCTAACCCTATCCCAGTATAGCACACACACACACACACACACACACACACACACACATCCTAACCCTATCCCAGTATAGCACACACACACACACACACACACACACACACACACACACACACACACACACATCCTAACCCTATCCCAGTATAGCACACACACACACACATCCTAACCCTATCCCAGTATAGCACACACACACACACACACACACACACATCCTAACCCTATCCCAGTATAGCACACACACACACACACACACATCCTAACCCTATCCCAGTATAGCACACACACACACACACACACACACACATCCTAACCCTATCCCAGTATAGCACACACACACACACACATCCTAACCCTATCCCAGTATAGCACACACACACACACACACACACACACACACACACACACACACACACACACACACACACACACACACACACATCCTAACCCTATCCCAGTATAGCACACACACACACACACACACACACACACACACACACACACACACATCCTAACCCTATCCCTAGCACACACACACACACACACACACACACACACACACACACACACACACACATCCTTACCCTATCCCTAGGGTGCCAGTGGTAAATAGCACACACACACACACACACACACACACACACACACACACACACACACACACACACACATCCTAACCCTATCCCTAGGGTGTTAGTGGTAAATAGCACACACACACACACACACACACACACACACACACACACACACACACACACACACACACACACACACACACACACACATCCTAACCCTATCCCTAGGCAGGGTTCCCACGTGTCCTGGAAAACCTGGAAAACCTGAAATTTTAGAGATGGCCTTTCCAGTCATTGAAAACCCCTGGAAATTGGCTAAAATGTTAAAATGTCCTGGAAAGGTTCTGTACTGACCTGGAAAATTATAATTTCATTCAGATTCACAGACACCTTGCTGCTTTTTGATAAGCTGGGGAGATAGTATAGTATAGTAAATAGTATAGTATAGTATAGTATAGTGTAATCTTCATCTGAAAATTGAGTCTCAGAATTGGAAGATATGAACTTCCTTACTTTTTATTGGTCACATGCTGGTTGAATCTTTTAACCTTGATCATTTCTCACTTGTGAATCGCTAGACCGTCTGTATAAAAGAGTGTTGAACAAGGAGCTGCTTTATTACCTCAACCAAGGAGGTCGCATTGGTTTGTCTGTTTGTTTGTCTGTCTGTCAGCAGGATAACTCAAAAAGTACTGCACAGATTCGGATGAAATTTTCGGACAATGTGTATATTGGGACAAGCAAGAACTGATTCGATTTTGGTGCCGATCTGTGATACAGATTTTTCTTTTCTAGTTTAGTTGGTTTGACCAAATGTTCATTCTAGCTAGTTTTACCAAGTCCCCTCACTCACCTGCCATCTTGGAAATGTTATTTTAGCTCTAGATTTGCAAGTCATATAAGCGAAGGTCGCTTTAATTCAATGTTAGCCCTGTTGCACGCATCTGCTGAGTGCACTAGATAGTGAGTAAAAGAAAAGAATCCAGCCAAGGCAATGTTGTCACAGACACAATGTAAATTCCAGATGGGGTTCTGGATCACCTATCGACACCAAAATTTAATTCGTTTTTACAGTACGTTTACATGTCCCAATATACAGGTTGCCCAAAATTTCCATCCAAATCCGTGCAGTACTTTTCAAATTATGTTGTACACAGACAGACACACAGACGCAGGCAAAAACACAACCTCCTTGGCGGAGTTAACAACTTTGAACACAAACACACAAGTGGACAACCAATTTGCATCGAGTCAATAGCACCTCATATCTTAATTTTGGTTTTGAATGTTGTATGATCCATTGATTCAATGTTTGCGTTTGGGCTATATTATTTCAAATTCTTTAATTCCACTCGCTATGTAGTGCAGTCAGCAAGCTTGTACAACAGGGCTATGCCAAACCTTGACTTTAAAGACTCTCATGACTTTTAGACTCTCATTCTAAACATGAATTTGCTCACTAGTCAGTCATACCTCTTTCTAATGCATATGCATAGCAATAAAGGAAATTCTATTAGCATGCTGTTGTATCGTTGCTTTGAGAATTGGTGTATTGTTGTTCCGATAACATTATCCTACACCTCGATCCGTGTCATTGAATTTGAAGGGGAAAGCCTTGAAATGTCCTGGAAAAGACCTTAAATTTGATGTTGAAGAAAGAGTGGGAACCCTGCTAGGGTGTTAGTGGTAAATAGCACACACACACACACACACACACACACACACACACACACACACACACACACACACACACACACACACATCCTAACCCTATCCCTAGGGTGTCAGTGGTATATAGCACACACACACACACACACACACACACACACACATACACACACACACACATCCTAACCCTATCCCTAGGGTGTTAGTGGTAAATAGCACACACACACACACACACACACACACACACACACACATACACACACACACACACATCCTAACCCTATCCCTAGGGTGTTAGTGGTAAATAGCACACACACACACACACACATACACACACACACACACACATCCTAACCCTATCCCTAGGGTGTTAGTGGTATATAGCACACACACACACACACACACACACACACACACACACACACACACACACATCCTAACCCTATCCCTAGGGTGTTAGTGGTATATAGCACACACACACACACACACACACACACACACACACACATCCTAACCCTATCCCTAGGGTGCCAGTGGTATATAGCACACACACACACACACACACACACACACACACACATCCTAACCCTATCCCTAGGGTGTTAGTGGTATATAGCACACACACACACACACACACACACACACACACATCCTAACCCTATCCCTAGGGTGCCAGTGGTATATAGCACACACACACACACACACACCCACACACACACACACATCCTAACCCTATCCCTAGGGTGTTAGTGGTATATAGCACACACACACACACACACACACACACACACACACACACACACACACACATCCTAACCCTATCCCTAGGGTGTTAGTGGTAAATAGCACATGGAAACGCAAGAGAGAACTGTGAAAGGTAAAGCTCTCAGGCAGTGTGTGTGTCAGTGGTATACAGGTAAAGGTAAACGGCTAAAACTAATCAGCGCAACTAACAACTAACAACTAACAAGCGATTCAAACAACGTTAAGCCTGCCCAATAACTCCCTGTCCAGATGCATACACACACACACACACACACACACACGCACACACACACATTCACACAAAATAACCCTCTCTAAAACCTTTGACTTGTCAGCCTGGCATTTTGGTCCCTCCAGTAAGGTTCTGTTGAGTTCCCCTCTCTACAATGGCGAGTCTGCTCTGCACAGAGGAAAACACACACACACGCACACACACACACACACACACACACAGTTCCCCTCTCTACAATGGCGAGTCTGCTCTGCACAGAGGAAAACACACACACACACACACACACACACACACACACACACACACACACACACACACACACACACACAGTTCCCCTCTCTACAATGGCGAGTCTGCTCTGCACAGAGGAAAACACACACACACACACACACACACACACACACACACACACACACACACACACACACGTTCCCCTCTCTACAATGGCGAGTCTGCTCTGCACAGAGGAAAACACACACACACACACACACACACACACACACACACACACACACACACACACACACACACACAGTTCCCCTCTCTACAATGGCGAGTCTGCTATGCACAGAGGAAAACAGACACCAAACAAACAAACACACACACACACACACACAC
>JAODXP020004231.1:37500-38949 GCA_027497455.2 Sardinella longiceps | reverse complement strand
TTTGTGTGTTGTGTTAATGTTTTTTTGTGTTCTTTGTATTTGCATTGGTGTGTGTGAATATGAAAAAAATGTGTGTGTGTGGGTTATGTCTATGGTGGTTGTTTTTTGGTTAAGGCGTCTTTGCATTCTAACGTTTGTGCTTCTATTAGTGTGTGTGAATATAAATATGAAAAAGTGTGTCTGTCTGTGTGTTCGTGTGTGTCAGTCCACAGGGTTATGATTCTGCAACCCTCTCTACCCCCCTCTCACCTCTTGACCACCTCGCTGTCCAGCATGTTGCTGTCCACCACCACGATCTGCTCTGGAATGGACACGTCCACAGCCAGCAGCCCCAGGGTGATGAGACTCATGCAGGCCATGCAGGCGCCCCCTGGGGAGTCCAGAGGGAACAGCACCATGCCCTCCAGGTTCTTCGCCGAAAGAACCGCGTCCGTGTCCGGGGGTTTCTCCACAGGCCAGGGCCGGGGGGGCACACGAGGGGGGGGTGGTGGCTCCGACTCTGATGCCGGGACCGGAGCTGGTTCCACACCGGGCGTTTCCGAGGGTGCCTTCGCCTTGGGGTCTGCGAGGGACTCTGAGGAGGGGGGGAAATAATTTTTATTGTATACTTCAGAATATCAAAATAAACTGTCATTAATGTCAGAGGTATACCTATATTATATTATATCGCAATAGGTGATAGGATAGGACATTATATCTCCACAAGGAGGAGGAATATGCATCAGCAAGGTTATAAACTGTTTATAAGTGTAGGCATGTACAGTATAGCATATAATGTACATCACAGATATACACACATTATATATATATAGTTATATATGCTACATTAAATATAGCTACATGGTTAAGAATACATAGGCTAAATCCCAATCTCCCACCCTAACCCTTAATCTAAGCCAATCATGTCAATGAAGTCCATTTATGCCAGATAAGTACAGTATCTGACAGTTCAGTTTAGGGTTTAGGGCAGGCATTGGGATTCACAGGCTGCCCTACCATTGGATTCTTTCTCTTTCTCTTTCTCAGTCGCAGCTGCTGCCTCCGTCTCCTTGCTCTTTTCTTTCTCCTTCTCCACTCCTTTCTTCTCCTCCGCTACTTTTTCTTTCTCCTCCTCTCTTCTCTCCTCTGTTCCTTTTTCTTCTCTTTTCTTCTCCTCCTCCTCTTTATCATGCCTGCTCTCTCTGGGCAGCACATGGATGGCGCTGGGATGGTCCACCCCTCCAGCCTGGATTAGTTTCTCCAGGAACTCATAGGCCTCAGTGAACATCGGGGCCGGGAAGCGCCATGTGAACACTCTGAATGGGGGAGGGACAAAAAAAATGTTAATTCCCTATGATACATGATACACATGATATAAGTAAATTAGTTGACTTTCTAATTATTTGTTGGCCAAGTTACAAATGAGGACCTAGGGTGCAACCAACGGTTCCCTCTGTGGACCTTCAAATT
>JAODXP020004231.1:0-32500 GCA_027497455.2 Sardinella longiceps | reverse complement strand
ACCCAAATAACAAATACTGTATGTTCCTCACAAGCATTTAAACAGACAGACAGACAGACACGCACACACACAAACGCGAAAACAGATAGCCGGACAGACAGACACATTCGTGGTCACATACACATACAGCTTCTAACAACCTAAATAACAAAAGTAAACACAATCATACTGACAGAGTCAGATAGAAACACACACACACACACACACACACACACACACACAGACACACACACACAGACACACACACACAGACACACACACACACACACACCTGCAATGACATTCTTGGAGAGCAGGTGCTTGTTCAGTAGGTTGCGTAACCTAACACTGGGGCTGGTCTGAAGGGTTATTGTGCTCTGCAAAACACAAAACAAAACAAAAATATGAACAAAAGCAGGAAAACAAAGAGGTAATAATGGGGTCCAAGCAGTTTAGAAACATTTGCACCCTTGTAGCTTACTTGGCCCCTTGAACCCTTGTTGCTTTTGACACGAGTTTATAAAGCTTAAGAAACAGAAGAGCTGCCCCTGAAAGTCATGTTCAAGAAATCAAGTGCACTACAAGTGTACAGGTGTACTGTACTTATACTTCAGCTATTTTATAAGTTTATAGTGTAGTACAAAACCAATACTCAACTGAAACCTGACTGAAAAATGTACATCTAACATTAAAAATTATAAATCTTTGTAATAAAATTTCCAAGTTTTGGATTATACTGTAGGTCCAGAAAGTTAAGCCCCTTGTTTCATTTTCAGACTGCAAATAAAATAGTAATCACAAAGTTAGTCCACAATGAAGCTAGACTCTAGAGTCTCTGGACACCTGACTCACATCCTTGGCAGTCTTATCAATCAGATGGCAGTTCCAGATCCAGTTTCTCTTCAGGTGAGCGTAGAACTCAGAGTCCAGACCGCCAGCGCCCAAACCGTCGCCCGGGGTAATGCCATCATCTAGGATGTCACGGCTACGGCTGGAGAAAAAAACAAATAAAAAGAATGTAAAAATAGAGGACCCAAAAATTTGACCACAAACACCAACACACATTTATACACGTGTGTTGTGTGTGTGTGTGTGTGTGTGTGTGAGCGTGCTTGTGTGTGTGTGTCTGTGTCTGTGTCTGTGTCTGTGATGTGTGTGTGTGTGTGTGTGTGTGTGTGTGTGTGTGTGTGTGTGTGTGTGTGTGTGTGTGTGTGTGTGTGTGTGTGTGTGTGTGCACACAAGTGTATACTAACCGAAGCGAATGGCGAATCTTTGGATATTTGTGTGGGTCTGGCTTCTCTCTTGGTTCTCCGTCTGGCCCCTCCATAGCATGGAGACGAATCAGTCCTAAATGAAGAGCATACAAAGTACTGTATGTATGTGTGAGAAAGTGTGAGTGGGAAGACTTAGAGATGTGCTTGAAACCTGCCAAGGCTAATTTGCAAAGTACTAAAGGTATTACATTGTACAGTGTGTTTTTTTTTTGTTGTTTTTTAATCTTTGTGTTCTTATGCTTTATTGTGTGTTAAGAACAGATCCCTTTGATTCATTGCATGTATGCATTATGCCACGTGCTGTGTTTTGTATAGTTTTATTGACTTGGAATAAAACTCAAGAAATGTTTGATATCTTTAAACTGATTTTGTACTGTATCTTGCACTTAATAAACGAACTTGGGGGGAAAAAAACAGAATGTTTGGGAAAAACACACACACACACACACACACACACACACACACACACACACACACACACATACACACACACACACACACACAAACATAACCTCGGTAATAAAAAGACCTGTGTGTGAATCTGTTAGTCGTACCTAGCGGCGTGTTGAGGCAGACACACAGCAGGTCGAACCAGTAGCTGTCCACGTCCTGTGCAGTGAGGAACTGGTAGCGGCGACGCTCAAACGGCCGAGGGCTCTTCGCCAGATTATAGTGGGGTTCGCACGTGGTGGTGTCTGTGATGGTGGCGTAGTGCTTCAGGAACAAAAATACCTGAACAACAGACAAACAACAACAAAATCATCAAAATCAACAACAACAACACTTAAGGATCAAAAGTCACTCACTCCACCCCAAAATCCCTCACCATACTTATGAACATTAAATATAGATTTATTTTCAAAGCATTTATTTTATATAATGCACTATTTATTGGATTTTGATCAAAGGTAAAAATACAAAGTACATTGTTACATTGTAATGTAAGGCTAGCGGAGGCAGGCAGCAGTACCTGATCTTTGTCCTGAAACTTCTCCACGGGGCCAAACTGCATCAGTCCCATGCTGCACAGACGCTCCACGCTCTCGCAGAAGCTAAACACATACTTCCTGTCCACACAGAGCAGCAGTGGCACATTACTCAGTAATAATGATTAGCTACAGAATCCACACAGTAAACAAGGCGTTAGTAGCACACTCACTACAGTAGATGAGAATGGGGGGCGGGGGTAGTGGAACACCATACATGAGGATGGGGGTTAGTAGCACACAGAGTGCATGAGGATGGGGGGGGGGTGTTGGTAGTAGCACTCTCAGTACATGGAGATTGGGGGTATTTAGTACCGTTTGTAGAGCAGTTGTCTCTTCATGGCCGAGGGCAGGAATCTGACGAGGTAGTGCTTCTTCACCGGGTCATTCACATACTCCTCCAGACCATCAACCTGCAGCATGGAGTTATAACATAGTTATAACATATGGGGTTGTTTATAATGACTATCGTCTGTGTTTTCTGGTAGTAATTAGCGAGATGGAGTTACATCAAGAACAATATTGTGTGCGAGTGTGTGTGTGTGTGTGTGTGTGTGAGCTTGTGAGCTACAACTGTATCATATCGATACACTACGGTACCCAAGAATCACAAGAATCACAGTAAATTTAAAAAAGGGGTACATACTTACATATACTCTGTGTGTGTGTGTGTGTGTGTGTGTGTGTGTGTGTGTGTGTGTGTGTGTGTGTATATACCTTGTAGCTGACGTGGATGATCTGTATGAGGATGGAGAGAGGTAGGCTGATTAGGATGTCACTGGTGAGGGCCCAGCCTGGCCCATACTCTTTATGCACCGGCAGAGGGGGGACATAGCGCTTCCAGCTGATCTCATCCACATAGACTAGGGGTGGGGGGAAGGGGGTGAATAGAAGGAGGAAGAAAGAAAAGAACAGAGTGAAAGACAGGGTGAAAGAAAGGGTGGACAGAGTGAAAGAAAGAGAGACAAGGACAGAGAAAGGGAGAGGGAATGAGAAATAGAGAATGGGAGGAAGAGAGAGAGGAAGAACATCAGAGAGACAGAGAGAGGAAGAAAGTGAGAAAGAGAGCATCTAAGTTAGACAAACATGTTGTAGTATGGAAGTACAGAAATCATTTCAGAGTGTTTACATTGGGAATCCAGAGATTTCAATTCTATTGTTGATTTAATTGATTGATTCAATTGATTTAATTGATTGATTTAATTAGGTCTGATAGAATGAGACACTTACCACGCATGTCCTCACTTGACATCTCCTGATCACTTGACGTGACTTCCTGCAACATGCTTGATGATGTCGCTTCCTGTGTGTCCATCTCAGCTTCCTGTTCTGGCCCTGGCGTGCAAGCGGCCCCTTCCTGTGTGCTTTGGTTCGCTTCCGGGTCAGAGGTGACGGGGGCGTCTGCGTCAGTGCGGAGGGGGCTGAGCGGGTGTCCGTAGAGCAGGTACCAGATGAAGGTGTGCACCAGCCGCAGGCGAGGCATCTTGGGCTGGAAACCCAACGCTCGGCCGTAACCAGGGACTGGAACAAACACAGATTTAAAAGATATGTGAGAGTGAGTGACTGAGTTTGTGAGTTTGTGAGTGAGTGAGTGAGTGAGTACATGTATGTGCGAGTGAGTGAGAGTATGTGTGTGTCTGATGAGTGAGTGAGTGAGTGAGTGTGTGTTTGTGCTTGTCTTTGTGTTTGTGAGTGAGTGTGTGTGTAAGTGTGTGTGAGTGAGTGTTTGTGAGTGAGTGAACGTGTGTGTGTGAGTGACATTGTGTGAGAGTGTGTGAGAGTGTGTGAGTGAGTGAGATAGAGTGGTCGCAACCAGGGACTGGAACAAGCATGCTTTTTAAAGCATGCACCATCAATATAGCTGCAAGCAGACATCATGACTGACAACAAATTAATGGATGAATGAATGAATGAATGAATGAATGAATGAATTTCCTGTCCACCTCTTTCTTACATCTTTCACATACTTAAATGTATCTATTTATGTTTATATAAACACAGACAGACAAGACAGACAGACAAACCGACAGACAGCCAGAGTGTGAGTGTGAGTGATATACAGACGAACACAGAAGTGCGTCCACTGACCTATGGCGGGCCGGAAGTTCTTGAGAGGCTTGATGCCCATCTTCTGGTCCAGTTTGGCGGTGGGTCTGGATGGCAGCCTGGGCTTCTCTGACGCCTTCTTCTCCTTCTCCTCGTGGGCCCGCATTCTGGAACACCACAGGAACCAATCAGGGAACAGTACCACTGTTACATCATCGTACTACTAGTCTCCACTCTTTGGCTAACTGACTGCTTTTAGTCTAGTTATGGTCTCTCTTTCTCACACACACACACACACACACACACACACACACATATAAACACACACACATGAACACAAATCATACATTAATCATTTCTCCCTTAATTACATTTATTTATTTATTGCAATAATAAGTTCATACAGCCCAAGACGTCATGTGTAGACTGTGCATTCTTGTGTGTGTGTGTGTGTGTGTGTGTGTGTGTGTCTCTATGTGTGCATACACTGTATATGTGTGTGTGTGTGTGTATGTGGTATGTGTGCATGTGTGTATGTCTATGTCTAAGTAAATGTGTGTGTGTGTGTGTGTGTGTGTGTGCGCCAGTCTCACCTGAGAACAGAGTAGGAACCGGAGATGCGGAAGCGGACCTGTTCTATAGCGCTCTTAATCAACGGGTCGTCAGGGGTGATGGAGGGATGGACCACAAACTCCACCTGAGAGAGAGAGAGAGAGAGAGAGAGAGAGAGAGAGAGAGAGAGAGAGAGAGAGAGAGAGTTCTCAGTTCTCACTAATCCAACAAGATGGGTAGGGGGAGAGAAACAGAGGATAGTGTGGTGTGTGTGCGTTTTGTGTTTAACTGTTGATGTGTCTGTGTGTGTGTGTCTGTCTGTGTACACCTGTTTGTAGATACCGCCCTGTATAATGGTGGTCTTATAGGTGTGTCTGTGTGTGTACCTGTTAGTTGATGTCGTCTTGTATGATGGTGATCCTACAGGTGTGTGTGTGTGTGTGTGTGTACCTGTTTGTTGATGCTGTCCTGTATGATGGTGGTCCTACAGGTGTGTGTGTGTGTGTGTGTGTGTGTGTGTGTGTGTGTGTGTGTGTGTGTGTGTGTGTGTGTGTGGTGTGTGTGTACCTGTTTGTTGATGCCGTCCTGTATGATGGTGGTCCTACAGTGTGTGTGTGTGTGTGTGTGTGTGTGTGTACCTGTTTGTTGATGCCGTCCTGTATGATGGTGGTCCTGTAGAGTCTGAGTTGTCCCTCTCTGGACAGACTCCTGATCAGCCTCATAATACTCTTCTTACACACCCTGGTGCTCACGCCGTCCGCCCGCTCAACCTCAATCAGCATCTTCTGCAGCCTAACAAACAAACAAACAAATAAGATCTAAACACATAAATGAATCCATGATGACCTAGTACCGTATACTTATCATATCATATGCTTATCATATACTTATCATATACCAATACATGATGTCCTAGTATACTTATATCATATACTATAAGACAATACAGGACTCTTTTTGAATGAACTTTCTGCATTAACCAATCCATGATTTAGGGACACAGTGAGGTGAAGGCAGAGCAGTAGGGCAGCCTATGGATCTAACCCTATATATGTGTGTGTATAGTGTGTGCGTGTGTGTGTGTGTGTGCTGTGTGTGTGTGTGTGTGTGTGTGTGTGGCTGCCCCACAACTCCACAAGTGTATGCTATGTGGAGTGTCTTAGTGATATGGAGTTAGTGTCTATGTATGTATTGTATGTGTGTGTGTGTGTGTGTGTGTGTGTGTGTGGTGTGTGTGTGTGTGTGTTCTCACGTATAAATATTCTCTATGATCTTCAGGCTGCGGACTGTCTCAATGATGATGTTCTTGCGTTTCAGGAGACGATAGGTCACATTCTTATTTGCCAGTGCACGACGAGCCTTTTCTGACATTTTCTATGACAAACACAACAAAAACACAAAACATTAATAATAATAACTTTGTAATAAAGTATAAATAGTCCAGCTATTGTTATTATTTCATTTTAATCATGTTCAGGGGTATGTATAAGAGCAACATTGCTAACTCTAGCTAACAACAATTTGGTATAACAATGTTACACTACTTGAAGGGGCTTAGGAAATCAACTTTTTATATTATTTATTTGCATCAATCAAGAATATTTTTTATTCTAAGTTGCATCAATCAAGGTTAATCGATCAACCAACCAACCAATCGATCGATGAATCTGACACCTACCGTTTTTGGTTCAAGCACCTCCACAACTGTGATATTCTCATCCGGAGATGCCGGTTGGCTAGAGGTGAGGTCGGGAGCTGGGTCGCAGGTAGAATCCGGGGCAGGTTCGGAGGCGGGATCAGCGAGGGCAGAGATGTCCATGGTGAGATCTGATTGGTTAAAATCCGCAGCCCCTGCCTCCTGCTCCAGGAACTTCAGCGTCTCATCACCAACCAGATGGATAGAGGGAGGCGGGGACTTTGCTGTAGGGAACAGGACGTAGACACATGAGGGTAAGAGAGTGTGTGTGTGTGTGTGTGTGTGTGTGTGTGTGTGTGTGTGTGTGTGTTTATGAGACAGAGTATGTAGGGATGTGTGTCTGGGAGTGAGTGAGTGAGTAACAAAGAGAACAGTATGAAAGAATGTATGTGTGTGTGTAAACCACATTAAGACAGTGAGATAGAAAGAATGTCAGCAAGACAGAAAGAAAGAGAGAGAGAGAGAGAGAGAGAGAGAGAGAGAGAGAGAGAGAGAGAGAGAGAGAGAGAGAGAGAGAGAGAGAGAAAACTCTCCACTACTCACGCTTGGCACTGACAAAGCTGAGTTTGGTCTGTTTCAGTCGGCTTGGAGTGCCCGCTGCTGTACCCGCTGTGCCAGGCTCCTCCTCCTCCTGTGTGCCCCCTTTGCCCTTCCCCTTTCCCTTCCCTTTGCCCTTCGCCGACTTTTTGCCCTTCTTCTTCCCACTCTTCGCACCCTCCTCCTCTTCCTCCTTCTCCCCCTCTTGGTTCTCCTTTTCTTCTAATTCCAGTTCCGGAACCTTCTGAAGTTCTTGTTCTGGCCCTCCTGCCTCTGATTCCAGTTCTTGACCTAAGTCCTTTTTCTTAATTTCCTGTTGCTCTTCTTCCTCGTCCTCTTTGGCTTCTGGTGCTGGAGTTGTCGGCAGCGGCGCCAGTTTCTTGCGTTTGGCTGACGGTGGCGCAGGCGTTTTGGGTGTTTTGGGAGTCTTGGGCGTGGAAGGGTGTATGAGTACGCCGGCAGGCGTGCGCGAAGGCGTGTGTGTGTGTCCGCCACTGCTGCGGCCGTAGAGCTGCTCGCTGCGCTCCTTCTCCTTGGTGTACTGCTTCTTGAGCTCACTCTGCTCCACGTACAGCTTGCTGATGTACTTGGTGGTGCGCTGGCGGCCCTCGTCCTCCATGAAGCCCTGCAGAGGAGGAGGAAGAGGAGGAGGAGGGAGAAGAAAAAAGAGAAGATTAAGAGGAAGGAAGAGGAGAACGAGGAGGAGGAAGAAGAGAGAGAGGAAGAAGGAGAAGAAGAGGTTGATAAAGAAAAACGAGAAGAAGAGGAAGAAGAAGAAGAAGAAGAAGAAGAAGAGGTTGATGAAGATGAAGAAGAAGAAGAAGAAGAAGAGAAGAAGAATGAGAAGATACATCACATTTACTGTAGCACACCGTTTATCAAAAGCGACTTACAAAAAAAGATACACCAATACACCATCAATATACCAAACTCTAATCCCCAGTTTCTGGCCAAACACACCCTGTGATCTCAGTAATTCGCTGCGGTAATTTGATTCCGTTTGAAGCTCCTACCTTGATCATGTCGTTCCTCTCCAGCAGTCTGCAGATCATGCGGCCCTCCAGCTTGCCGATGTTCAGACGCTTCCTCAGCTCACTCTGGGAGATGCCTTTGGTCCCGGCCGTCACCACTACAATCAGCCAATCACAGCACACAACACAAAAATGTCAGAACACATCTGGAGAATGTGATTGGTCACAAATATTTTGTCAGTCTCTGTGGGATATTAGTTAGGGAGTTGTTGATTAAACAAATTTCAAGTAAAGCAAAGACATTGAAAGCAATTAAAATAATTCTCTGGTTGTAATGAGACACCTAATACCTAGGTTTTTTTTTGTTTTTGAGACAAAGCACTTTGGATTTCCTTCCAAATCTGTAGAACTGACATGATGAGATCCACTTTAACAACAGATAAATAATGGCATATGAGAAAATTGGCCAATCCCCTAACAGATAAATAATGGCTTGTGTGTAAACCGACCAATCCCCTAACAGTTATATGCAAACTGACCAATCTCGTAAGCATGACAGGCCAAATCTCTCTCCACATCCCGCCCTTCTGCGATCAGATTCTTTCCATCGTTGTCGTCATCATCGTTGTCCTCATCATCCTCCTCCTCCTTCTCCTTCTTCTTCCCGTAAGGCTTGAGGAGCTTGAGGCAACGCACCATGATGTCATTTCCTGTCAAACCAACCAATTAGATATTTTGGTATAGTGTAGTGGTGATCTTTGGCCAATCTAATAACAGCTGTATCTCTTTTCAGCAATGAAAATGGCATAAAAAACAACAGATCACAGTCATGATATAAATCATGTTAATATACATAAAAATAATATACATCTTATTAGAAATATATATATATAAACATATAATACGTATAATATATGAATAGTTTGCATTTCCTCTATGTTCGGTCCCACGTTTTAAAACAGCAATTTGACTACTAACACCTAGCTAGATGGCCCTGGAAGCTAAAACTTGCAAGTCGTTTTCTCCTGTCTTCAAGAACGTATAAAAATTCTGTTTCTGGCAAGTTTTCCAACTTTTTATGATGTTACAATAAACTTTGGGTCCTTATCACACCAAATCTCTCCTTTAAATAAGATATTTTTATTTCAAACATATATAAATAAACGTATAATATATGAATAGTTTGCGTTTCCACGCACCCTTCTTGGACTTGATGGGCCCGGTGCTGGGTGCGATCTGGTGCAGAGGGAGACTGATGACCTCCACTTGCTTGGCCGCCACCATGTAGTGGTACACACGCTTGAAGGTGCGCTCAGAGACGTGCTGATGGACAGAAGGATAGAAGGACAGAAGGAGGGAGGGATGGATAAAGGGATGGATGAATAGATAAATTTATTTATTTATTTATTTATTTATTTATTGCACCAGGAGAGGAACCGAAATGATACAAGCTGCTGACAAACTAAATTTTAAGGCAGTAGAAATCTAGCACGCGCGCACACACACACACACACACACACACACACACACAAACACCAAAGTCCTGCAAGAAAACAGCAAGTGTAGTAGGTGCATTAAAGTGCTGCTTACCAGTTGATGTCGGAGTTTGATCATGATGCCAATGTTGTTGGGCAGGGTGGAGAGGATGTTGGACGTGCACTCCATAAGGATGTCATACTTGCCCCTCCTAAGACAAACAATAACAATCAGTCACCACTGACAATTCCCAGAGGTGTTAGGCCTGTGCACAACAACTGTATCTTGTTCATACAGCCCTATGACACTGGACTCTTTTGCAGCTCCAAAGAGGACAGCACCATGGCTCAGCGCCGTGGCTCAGTGGCTAGAGCGTCAGACCATTACTCCGGGGACCCGGAGTTCGATTCCGGCCCGAGGTCATTTCCCGATCCCACCCCATCTCTCTCTCCCACTTGCTTCCTGTCATCTCTGCACTGTCCTATCTGATTAAAGGCAAAAAAGCCCCAAAAATATCTTAAAAAAAAAAAAAAGCTCACCTGTCCACATGGAAACGGTTGAGCAGCAGGAGGATAGAACACTGCTGCCCCCCGCTGGCCATACGAATCACGTGCGTCTGCATGGTGATCATCTTGTTCCTGTCCAGCGACCGCCGCAGGTAGTGCATCTTCCTTGCGTCCACCCTGTGGGGAGAAAACACAGGGGTGACTGAGACTGAGATGACGTGCGTTTGATATGGAATGTGTGTGCATTTGAATGTCTTCATGAAACAGAAGCCATATCAAATTCATAACTTAATCACATACTTTTTTCTACTATTCAAAATAGGAATAGCATGATAAAGTAAAAGAGATGTCCCCTGCTTAAGAATAAAGAGAAAAAAACAACAACAAAGATGGCAACTTTACCATCAATGGCACGTACCGTATTGTACCGTATCAACTTTGGACTGAGATGTGCCAGAAAACACAGAGGAAATTTGAACAAGAAAAAGAGACCATTCCATCTAGACAAATAGGAATGGTAGGTTATTCTTACTCCTCCACCAAGGAGGTTATGTTTGACGGTGCGTGTCTGTCTGTGTACACCATAACTCGAAAAGTACTGCACGGATTTGGGTGAAATTTTCGGACAACGTGTGTATTGGGACAAGTAAGAACTGGTTGCAATGATATTTTGGTTGCGATCGGTGATCCAGAACACCATCTGGAATTTATTCTGTATCTGTGACCACATTGCCTTTGCAGAGGTCTGTGCTCTCTGAGTGCTGTTCTAATTTATGTATTAACTCACTTGAATGTGTTGGCATGCAGGTCTCTCTGCAACTCTCCCTGCCAGCGTGCCCTCCCCAGACGCTCCAGGATGCAGTAGGAGGTATCCGTCAGCTTCAGCTCTGGGTCTCCCTCAGGGCCAATCAGAGTGCGGTATCGGACCGCCTGAGACGCCACGGCAACCAGCTTCTCACCCCACCTGAAACACATGGGAGTAATGTTTGCTTTTTTAATGTAGTTTATCAAAGATATGAAACCTAAAACAAATTAGATTTAACAAGTAATGCAGGAAGAACATCAACTAATAAATTAGCCAACACGTTAAAGTGGTCCAAAAGCTTATTAACTAAATTAAACTGTTAATTATCACAGATACTCTCTACTCTTGACATACTGTACCTTGAAACAATTTGTTCCAATGTGAGGGTGGGAGTCAAGTGGTCATCTCGTATGTTCTTTGTGATGTTTTCCCGTTCCTTGAAATATACACAGGAGCCCTGAATTCCATCCTTGTTGTCTTGGATGATGTGAACAGGATAGACGACATCATCTACGTCCAGGGTGAGCCGCCGAATTTCTTGAATGCCAGTTTCCGGATCAATCTCTGCGAACCTGACAGACAATAATTCAATTATTATTCAATTACTCAATTCACTTATATTCAGGGGTTAAAGTGGGGGGAACGCAGGGCCCTCAGATAAATGAAGAATGTCTCCCCATTTCTCTTCTATACATTTTTATATTTGTTTGTGTCGACACAAAATTTGAGAATTCCCCCTCCCACGAAATCCCACTTTAACCACTTAAAGTGCTTATATTTAGGCTACATGTACATACAATTGCCTTGCTATGCTTTACAGCTGGTGCAAGGATCACCTAAGAGTAACAGCCTGGGCAAAGAAAATTCTTCTGGTTATTCTTCAACGTTAATTTAGGAAGACACCTGTCAAAGGGCTCAGCATCAACAACTCAACTGCCGTGAGCCAAGTAAAGTACTGTAAAAGTGCAGTCAGTAACGATAGTTTAGGCTACCATAAGGCCAAGATTTGTTCATGATTTTGAGACATAATGAGACATAATGAGACAGGGAGTGGGATCAATGGGGTTAACTTTAACGTTAACGTTAGCATTGGAGTAAAGTTACATGTGGCCCACAACGTTACTGATGTTTCAGCCAAATCATAACATATTTCCATGCTGTAAACATAGTTTGCCCCCCACAACACAAGCAAATGTAGGTCTACTATATTGTCATATCGTTAAATTAAGTTAATGTTAACAGAATAAAGTGCTATCAAGTCTTTTTCTCTGGATAGCTGCCCAGCTGTCAGACTGCGGTCTCACCGGTCCGTTAACACGATGGGTTTCCTGGGTTGTGGAAGTTCATAGAAACTGATTTCTGGGTTGCACACCAGGGACTTCCAAAGGTACTCCTTGGTAGAGGGATCTAAAGTGAGGCTGAACTGGGGGACTCTGTTCTCCAGCCTCGTCCATAGCGCGTCTATCGTTATCCCATCCAAACCCTCCAGTGCAACTTCATCAACAACACTCTCCAAGGCGTCCATCTTTTCTAACTGATCGGATCATCCGCGTGGTCAGAATGTACAGCACTCTCACTGTGGTTATTACGATAAACAAGAAACTGTTGTGAAACTCAACATTATACCGTAGCCTACTAGCTAATCTTTGGGCACCTAAATTTCTCTGCTACCTAGTGCAAGACACTTTCTTCTTTTTCTTTGACTTATTGGCAGATCACATCTCTTTGGTGCATACCGCCACCTAGTGTACAGGAGTGTGTGAAGGGACGGCATGACCAGAGACAGTTGATGAAAGCATAACTATCTAGCCTGGCGAATGCCAAACTAAAATCACAAGTGATATTTAGTCTGGGGACCTACCTATTGCATTTCTCGTAGCGGAAGCATCGTTTACAATTGTCCATAGCCGTTTATTGGGCGCTACGAATGTCTATCATAGCTTTGTACATACCTGGAGCCAATACCAGAGCCACCACGTGACGTAAAATGCAATCGAGGGCCGTACAAATCCCTTTTGTTCTGCGATTGGATACCGAAAGCAAGCGAGAAAAGCGGCCATAGTCACCATGCTCCTCTGCAGAGTGAAATGAAATAAGCGCGCAAGGAGCATGAATTCCTAGGCTAATAACTATCCCGATTATTATCCTTTTTGTAGTCTGGCTTGAGTGATAGACCTCTGGTAAGACGGCTTCAAACAATCAGAACAACGACCAACAAGTCGATTCAAACGACGCTAAGCCCGCCCAATGAGCCCCTGTCCAGATAATTCAACAACCCGATTGTAGCCTACAACCAGGCACGTGCAGATAGAGGGCGCTAAGGGGCTCTAGGCCTCTGCCCCTTACTACAATGGAGGTGGGCTATTTGGTATTAAATTAAAGTAGCCTACCACTTGTATTGAACTTGCAAGTTACATGTAGGCTACTTTGTAGGCTACTTGCAAAGATCATGGAATACTCCGCTTGAATCCTCTCTGGTAGGCTACTTGTAGTTTATAAGTACAGGCTACCACTTGTAATGTAGGCCGGCCTACTTGCTTGAATAAGGGGGTTCAATTTCAGTGAAAAGATCGCCCTCATTTTAGCGAGGGAAATATCTTTATTTGATGTTTTAGGCCTAGGCTACTTGGCTTATAGCTGCTGGAGTTTAATCTAAAGAATCTAAAAAATGAAACTAACCAAACAATAAAAATAATAATTAGGCTACACATTATGATATAGCCTACTAACTTTAACAGAAGAGTTTTCTATCATGCATTTGCTGAAAGTGAACACCCAAACCACCACCAGAAATTTTCAACTTTAAAAAGGGTCTTTGTTTAGGCTACTGCTATTCCACCATTCCACTCAGGTCCACCATGACGGGTTAGTCTGTCTGGTGTTTCAGAGGGTTATAAGAATTCTTCACATCCGCATATCCAACCCCCACCCCAAAAGAGTCTCCAGTGTGCATTTTATCTCTGTAACGAATCAGTCAGAGAGAGGGTAAATTATCTTTGCTGTGTTTGTGTTTGTGTTTGTGTCTCCTTTTCTGCGAAGTGATAAGCGACATAATTTGGTAGCCTACTCAGAACCTTGCTAATCACGCTTCAATTATCATTCCAAACATGACAAAGCTCGTTGTCACAGTGTTTTTATGGGGAACTGTGTTGATGTGTATAATTTCAGTTGAGATATGATACAGTAGCTTAAGTCTGACCAGCTCCCCAGGGACCTCTCTAGTGTTGAAAGATAGAGGGGCTGGCTTAACTCCTTGCCTACAGAAGTTAATATGCGGGAAATGTTGTTTAGACATTACATCACAGGATGCAAAGGATAGGTTTCGATGTAAGTGGTTGAGGTAAGATGACAGACAAGTGGTTTGTCCAATTATATGCAAGATTTTGTGATGAAATCAAGTCTTCTGAAGCAAATCTCTTATGGAGCAAATTCAGATGGAATAACCTTGCTACGAATCATCTGATGTGAGTGAGGTTATTTTGTACAATTTACAACACAATAATAAATAATAGACTTTTAATGCACTTTATATGTAAATAATGTGAAAGTGCAAGAGATAAAATAAGAACAAGAAAAAAAGGATTTAAAAGGATGGTCACTCCACCAGATAAAGGTGCAATATGAGTTCCTGCATGGTTTTCTCAAATCTTAGGCATCTCCCCTTGATTTCCTAGCTGTCTGACCCCTAAATATACTGTGAAAAAATCCTGTCTCGGCAGCACAGGGGCAGTCAAACGACCAAAACAAAATAATAACAAAAACAATAACAGTGTTTTAACATACAAACAAACAAAGTATAACACCCCACATTCTAACAAATCACCCAGAAGATTGGTTGGGAGTCACAAACTTTCTCCCATCCTTCCCACAAACATCTTAAAGTGGTGCTCTGGAGTGATTTCAAGCATCGCCCTGTTGAATGAGCCTGCTAAATGCACCAGTTAGCGAGAGCAACACAATGATATGGAACAGCGAAACCGAAAGTAAGATCTGAGGTACCTTTTGACTCAATGTAAAGTGCTTTGCGTTGGTGTTCAGTCTTAGCCTGACACGCCAGACTATATCATAAGAATGTATAGTCTGAAGACCACTGATAGACTGTACCTCAATGGAGGGGCGGGTGATTACGTTGTCTTTCAAACTGCCTCTCCACGTAATAGGCTAGCGTTCTGGCCAGTGGTACCAGCTGGTATATCAAACTTTTCCCGTAGCCCGTCGGTAACACGGCAAAGAACGAAACGAAAACGAACGAAAAACTTCAGTGCACTTTCTTGTTTCACTTTCAAAGAAAATGACAAATGCAATTCGTCCAAAACTAAAGCCAAAGACGATTCTGCTCTGGTTTGAGCAGGGCTGTCGTCATCGTACAAAGCCCGCCTTACGATTTCCTGTACACATACCGCGCTGTGATTGGTTATCCGCCGCCAGAGGAAGGATACAACAGGTTTTTATCAGTGGCCTCTAGACGTATCTGCTGTGCAAATTCAAATTTGCAACCGCTAGGGGTACGTCTAGAGTTCTAGGCTAGTTCAGTCTATGCTGTTCGAAATTCTTTCATTCCATGCGAAATCTGTTGCTGTTAGGCTCGTGCAACAGGGCTATGCTTAAACTTACTCCGGAGCTATCCTTTAAGCTGGAATCTGGTTTGTTTTATTTTAGTGTACAACCAGGCCCCATATGTTTGTTTCAGTTTTACAGCTTCTGTGTTGTCTCCCGAGACCAGACTTCAGTGTATGAAGGAGGCAGACATCATCAAGGGGAGTTGCCTGCGATCGCAGTGCAATCCAAGGGATAGGCTACTTTATTTTATTTTACATTGATAGGCCTATTCAATTCAGCAATCTTTTTGCTTCTGTTTTAATGGATGATACTTATTATGAATGGTGAACTGCATAGGCCTATTCGATTCAGCAATCTTTTTGCTTCTGTTTTAATGGATGATACTTATTATGAATGGTGAACTGCATAATTAATTGTAAATATCTTTATTAACATAAAAAGAACCAAAGAAGTTTTTAAAAGTTTTTTATTTTTATTTTAAAGATAAAAAAATTGTCCATTACAGTGGATATACTCCCATTGGGTTCCATGTACAGTACAGACCAAAAGTTTGGACACACTTTCCCATTAAATTATTTACTTTATTTTCATGACTGTTGCCTTCAGTGACAATCTACAAAATAAACAAAGATATTAATGAATACATGGCATTATGTACTTAATAAAAAAAGTGTGAAATAACTGAAAACATGTTTTATATTCTTGTTTCATCAAAGTATCCTTCTTTTGTTTTGATGCTTTGTACTCTTTTTATGTTTTTGATGAGCTTCAAGAGGTAGTCACCTGAAATGGTTTTCCATCTGTCTTGAACAGTTATTCATTCCCAGAGAAGCTAAGAACTTGTCGGCTCTTTTGCCTTCACTCCGCGGTCCAGCTCACCCCAAACCATCTTGGTCGGGTTCAGGTCCAAAATTTTGTCATAACCTCACACTTTTTTGTTAAGTACATAATTTCATATGTGTTTCATAGTTTTAAGGCCTTTAGTGAGAATCTACAATATAAATTGTCCTGGAAATAAATGAATCGCATTGAATGAGGGGGTGTGTCCAAACTTTTGGTCTGTACTGTACTTGTAAGAAATAAATAGAAGAGATAACTACAAACGTAAACTTAAGTGATATCCATTCAAAATTATGTTTAATGTGTTTTTAAGAGATTCATCTAAAATATAATAACAACATTTCAAGCCAAAATCAGCTCAAAATTAATTGGTAGGAGCTTATTTGTCTTGTAAATGTATTTTCCTTGAAAAGAAAGAGGAAGTTACCAAAACCCCGCCCCACCAACATGGTATCATTGGTAAGCCCTAAATGTCCTATCTACATGTATACCAAAAGGAGTTGAAGCAGTAGCATGCAGGGGATGAAAGTTATTCAGGTTTACAAATGTTCTCTAGAGAGGACAAAAAAGAACTGCTGGTAGTTAGGTGGATAGACTCAAGAGAAAAATCACGAAGCCTGACTCATTGCTCATAAGCTTCCAAGATTCGTCTGCCCTCCCGTGGACGATCATTTCAGCCCACAGGCGGCTGCCACTCTTCACGTTCTGAGAAATCGTCCAGCATGTCTCTGTCACACGCTGTCTGTCATCTAGCAAGTCCACCTCACAGGTGAGCAGCGTGCCAGCAGCAGACTGCAACATCACTTTGACCGTGCCCTTGATCCTGTCCACCATTGTGCGCTGAAAATGGAGCGTGAGGTGAAGGAAATAGCTCCCGTCTTGTTTCACTTCCAGCATTCTTTGAATCTCATCATACTGCAAGTTCCTGCCAATGGTGGAGATGTTGCCGTAATCAATCGCTTCCCAAGCCATTGTGTGGTTGGATAGACTTGCTTCTCCTGTAGGGAACGCAAAGGAATTTACTTTAGACCAAATGGAAGGCCATCCAAGGCTTTAAAGTTTTCACATTTAAGCCTTACTTTTTCACATGTGTGTAGCCTAAGATTAAAATAGCAAAAATCCTTCCACAAATCCCTTGTTGACAGAGAGAAAAGGCTGAATTGAACTCTTAATAATGGATTACAGAGGGGCTTCATTTGTTTTCTATACATAGCCCTATTGCACAAGCCTTCTAACATCAATTGGCTATATTTCGCATGGAATAAAAAAAATGGAAAAGCATAGACCTGACTTGAACGCGAAACATGTTACATTGAATCAGCACCTCAGATCTTACTTTCGGTTTCTAATAGTCAGTTCCCATTGAACCAGTGTAAAATGCTTGTTCGTTTCTGCGTTCGTGTTCGGTCTAGGCTGTCCTAAATTATTTTGTTCCACTCGTTAACTAGTGTGTTTAGCATGCTCGTTCGGCAGGTTTATGCTTAAATTCTCTCCGGATTTTTCCTTTAAACAGATAGATAGAGGGGCTTAAAGGGGTGGTTCAGAATTTTCGATGTTAAACCTCATTTCCAAGTAAGCCTGAGTGATATCTATCATTGGAGACCGTTTTCAACTCATTTCATCCAGTCCTTCTATCAGCTGAGTTCGCTGGTGCTAGGCTAACGCAAGTGAGTGGACTGTGCTAGCCTGGCAATAAAAGACAGTCTTACCCACTCTGCAGTCTCCCTTAGGCAAGTGAATTAATATGCCAGGCCATCGATGTGTAAGTCCAAGCTGATACAATCATCTCTGAAGTACAACTACCCTTGAAAAGTGTTATATTTTGCCTATATTGTTCCCTGTTTGTCGCAAGGTGTGCAAGGCAGCGAATTGATATTACCTCGGTTACCTAGCCTGTTTTGCCTTATCCCACTAACGTTAGCTCTGTTTATCGTCATATTAGTCAAACAACTAACCTGAGCAAGGTAATATTCTGCTGCTGCTGAGAAAGTAGTCCCTCAAAATGTAATGTTATCATGGCGATTCAAGGGTAGTTTTTCTTTTACGATGTTTTTTTAATCAACATCGATGACCTGGTATATTAGCCTAATGTATTTGCCAAAAGGAGACTGCAGAGTGGGTAAGACTGTTTTTATTGCCAGGCTAGCACTGTCCACTCACTTGCGTTAGCCTAGCACCAGCGAACTCAGCTGATAGAAGGACTGGATGAAATGAGTTGAAAACGGTCTCCAATGACAGATATCACTCAGGCTTACTTGGAAATGAGGTTTAACATCGAAAATTCTGAACCACCCCTTTAATTCCTTTTCTATAGGCCTATAGCCTACATGTTTTCCACAAAACACAGTTTCAACAGTTGAATTCTTTAGAACAGGGGTCGGCAACCCTAGGCACGCGGAAGGAATTTCCAGTGGCACGCGGACATTGCACTACCCTAATAATTTAATACATTAAAAATGTTCAGACATATGGTGAAATGTCATTGACCTTCAAAAATCAATTTGCAGCAATAGCGCCCCCCTCCATATTTATTTTTCACACTAGATGTGCCCCATTGATGCATTGCTAAGATGGCAAAAAAGCCGACAAGTCGGGCCTTCCACTCCTCCTGGACCGCAGAATATTTGTGCTGTGTGCACTTGTGTTTTCAAAGTGTTGCGTGTCGAACATACAATGTTAGACGTCATTACGAGACAAAGCGCGAAAAGACTTTCAAAGATCAGGCAGATAGGAACGATACGTTATGTCAGACACACAAGGGAGTTTAAGCTAGCCTACTTCCAACCACATTGACATCCGCGAATACGCGCCAGCTTCAGTCAGAGTTCGCAGAGCGCTTTCAGAAGTAGGCTATAGACTTGTTTCACACCTCAACATTCCGAGGTTCTAAAAGCATTCCATGGTAGTAAACTGAACATTCTATCATTGAAATGCATTGGATTTATGCCTCTTTCTGCCTTGAAAAAAATGGGTAATAACATTTCAAACATGTTTAAATTCACTTTCCTTCAAATAATACACATTTGAAGCACACAAATAGAGGTCCCGAATAGTTTGAAGCTTCATGCACATAAATGTAAAACCACTTTTGTCTACTCGGGACCTCCAAATTTGCGTGCTTCAAATGTGTATTATTTGAAAGAAAGTGAATTTAGACTTATTTTAAATGTTATTACCCATTTTTTTCAAGTCAGAAAGAGGCATAAATCCAATGCATTTCAATGATAGAATGTTCAGTTTACTACCATGGAATGCTTTTAGAACCTCGGAATGTTGAGGTGTAAAACAAGTCTATAGCGCAGTGTTCTCTTTCTTGACGGACATACAATTTATTTGGCTCTGATAGAGTGGTTGGGCACATATGGAAATGCAGCTGATTGAGTTGTCAACATTGTGGGTGAGCAAGTTCAATTAACTTACAAAACACATCGCAGGGCCAACATCATTTACGCCTGCTGAGCATCTATACCGAAAAGTTCAACTGTCTTCCTATCGCACTTACCCTGACATAGCCCGCACATAATACGAATGTTCATCCGTAGGCTATACGGTCGGGCTATGTCAGGCTATATCGCACTGGCTTTAATGTCAGTGTTCGGATCAACCTATCTGCGTGAACAGATATTTTCGCACATGAAGTAACGTTATGTCCTTTGCCCCTCCCGAAGTCGTCTGACAGCTGTGCATTCCAAAACATGCGTCCAAAGTGACCAATTACCAACCGCACATTTCAGAGCAAATTAAGGGGAAGCAGGGCCAGGGATCACATTGACTATTAGGCAAAACATTTATTTTAACAAGGCAAGGCCTATTTCAAATTGGCAGGTTATTCATAATTAAGTTACTTTATATGTTTTTTTTTTTCAACCTGTGTTATTATTATCAGTTCCATCTTCAATTGGCTCTGTGAATAACCTGCCATGCCTACCATCAGATTTTGGATGTTAGGCCTACTTTGTGAATTTGTTGCCTATGGTTGTTATCTAATGGGAAGAGAGGGAGAGGGAAACATGGGTGTTCTAAAACCTTGAAGTCTGTGAGGATAAAACAGTGCAATGGTGTTTTACATTTGCTCAATGTCCATATCCATCTAAATATGTAGCCAGTATTTAATTTCACATAGTTACAGACACCGACTGGCACACTAACTAATATGAAAATTTCTAAATGGCACAGCATGGCAAAAAGGTTGCCGACCCCTGCTTTAGAAGTTACTAAATAAAAATATAAATTACAGCTAGTCCAAAGTGTCTGAACTTTTGGTCATGACTCGCATGTATCATTTCTGAGTGACCTAATCTACATTTAGACTATAGCTGTGTGAAAGTACTTACCAGCTATAGGTCTCAAGTAGCCATTTCCCAACTAGAAAGAAAGAGAGAATACCGGTAAGCGAAATCGGGTAAATGATGACTTTTAGACTTTAAAAAAAATCATTCAAAAAAGACATTGAACAACATTTTAGTGGGTATGGGATAGGTAAGAATGGTTTAACAAAAACTATCACAAATGATACTGTACTAGGATACTATTATGGAACAAATGAAAGTATAGGTAGCCTGGTATCTGTCAGTCTAACCTTGAGCAGGTCCATGTCTCATGGGCTTGACCTAACTGTCTAGGGCCCAATGAAATAGCCAACCCATACAGTCAGTGGTCTGATAAGAGTTTTGGTCTAGTAATATTATCAGATATTAGATGGTTGTCAAAGCATTGTTTGTAGAGCTGTCAATCAAATGGTCAGGTTGCAGGGGATATAGTCAGCACTATAGAGTTCATAGTTAGGTTGTATTATTCCAGTATACCTTACACACAGTAGGCTATCTAGTTACTTTATAATTTTTTCCATTGATACTTTTTATTAGGCTACACAGTTCTTACCTACTCCCTTACTCAGTACACCACAGGCTGTATCTAAAGTGTTACTGTTAAAAGATAATTATCAGACTTTTAAACAACTTTGATCATTTTCACACAGACATGCCGCACAAATATTGACATTTTTAAAAGATGACTTACCAAACAGGTGTCAGCTTCAGATAGAAAAAAGGCAAAAAATGTCAAGTACAAGTACACAAATCTATGACAATGCTGCCGCATGACTCTCTCCATGGCCATTGCATTAATGCACGCTCGTTGATGCATGCTGATTAAAAATTGGCTGTATTTATGAGCCAATGCTGCCACAGAAGGACACCCCAAACAACTCTCCTCCCTCTTTCAGGTCCCACCACCAAAGAATAATCTGAGGATGCTGTGAGCCAGGGTCGAGGAGTGTGCAACCACGCCTCTCGACAGCAACTCATGGTCCCCTGTGTAACAAGCTTTTATTTTGAGTTGGTGTCGTCGTCGTCGGTATTCAAGTTGTTTACTTATGTCAGCCTACACTAGCCTGATATTATTTCACTTTGTGTAAATTGTCTGAAACATCTCCATTGCCCATCATTTCCTCTCTAAAGGGCACTATGCACTACTCAATGTTTTGAAACATGTTTTGAATTAATGATAATAGTGCCACCTACTATTTCTGTTGGAAATCAGAGTAAACAAACTCAGTGGCATTTCTTGTTGGCTATAGAGACCAAAACTTTCCAAAAATCCAAACAGAATTGAGAACGCATTTGGCTTATGGGTCATTCCACGTCAATTCAACCGGAGCCCACGCACTTAGGTCTCAAAAAAATCTGAAAAAATCACTAAATGTACCCATGTTACTTAAGAGAAACACTGTAAATTTATTTGAATGTAAGATGTAGGCTACTTTCCTTGTTACAGTTATTTTTACTGGGGTAGGGAGGTGTCCATTTTGTTCACTCTCTTTTTTTGTCAAAGTTCACAAGCCCATAGCTCAAGAAGTAAACCATGTTGCATGCTGGTACATAGATAGGAGTAGTTTGCAAAACTGTCAGTTTTGGTCTGGATGATCCTGTATGGTCATAGCATTCCCTCAAAGATGATAAACATTTTATTGGAGTTTTTGGCTGTACTCTGTTTAGGCCTTCAGAAGACATATTTGTACCCAAGGCTCTTGATTTTTTTCCCCTTGTAGAGGTAAGTAGAAACACTCTCTTAAGAAGTAATAAATAGAAAGGAAACTCTATCAGTGTTCGAACAGAAGACCTCACGAGTCTGACAAATCATTTTGGGTGTCATTTTCAGAGCACCAGAACACCTTGTGGGATTGTCCACAGATTTTTTAAATATATTTTTTTTATTCTCCATGAATTCTTCTTTTTAAAAATGCCAATTTGACTTGTCTTATGTGACGTTTTCTTTTTTAATTTCCGCCCTGAACATGGGCATTGAGAGCAATATCTGTAACATTAATGTAAAGAATACATAACCAAAGGCAAATTTTGCCTCTTGTTTGATGAAAATTCTTTCCACATCCGAAAAATAATCATGGTAATCAGACCCTGTTCCTTATCATCTCTACAATATGTATGTGAAAAAGTGCCATATATGGATGTGTGAAAAAGAAGGCATATGCATGTGTAACCAGGTTAAAATTGCATTTTACTCTGTGATTGAAATCTCACCAAAGCACACGTGCATTTAGGCCTGAAAACACCTGATCGAGTTACACAGGAATTAGCCAAAACTTCGGATAACTATTGTGAGAAGTCTATGGAAGGATACCTTTTAGCCCAAATGAAGCAGTTTCAAGGCCATGCTATCAAAACATACTGTATGTTTTGTATATATGTATGTATGTACATACTGTCAATGAAAATCAGTTCTAATGTGCATTCATAGCAACAGCACAGGAAACACATGCAATCATACTACATACTTTCAGTCAGAAACAAATATAGTAGTTTTTCAGCCTACCACTGAAACAACTATCAAGTGCTGTCAGAGTGTTGTCACGCATTGGGTGATTGTCATTGTCCAGCATGAAGACAACTTCGCCACCTACTCCACCCCACCACCTCCACTGGGTCTAGCTGACTTCCCGGGACAGGACTTGCTTTCCCCACCAGCTTAATTACACCCTTTCCGAAACCACTCCCTAGTGACTTCCACTTAGTTAGCAAGTGAGCTTCGTTTTGAAGTGACACTCGTGAAAGCGGAGGGCACTCTCATCAAAGGGGTAGGGGTTGATAACAGGGCTACATTTCAGATACCCTTGAAGGGAAAAGGAATTGACATCAGAGTTGTTTTCAAAGAAATTATGAATATTATTTTTTTTTTTTAATATGCCAATAAGCATTTTCTGAGCAACCCTGTAAAGTGAGATGCAATCCAACTTTCTGCTTTAATTTTCATGCGGAAGGAGTCACATTTTATGATTATTTATAACATGAAATTAGCCTACATACAGTACGTGGTGCAAATGCAGACCCGAACAAAGTAAAAAATAATAAACCTACTTGTGCATGATCTCACAAACTGTACAAGTATAATACTGACATGATTTTCAATATTAGAACGTAAAACACACATTTGTCCGTAAATATTATCATGCGGACCAAAAAAACAACAGGTATGGAGTTAAAAGCGCTGCACGAGGCGTGTCAGCCCCTTTACCTAAGCACTTCACTTGCCTCAAATTTGTTTAGGATGACACTTAATGTGGCAGACCCTCCACATGAACGCGCAAACGAAGTAGAAGTGTAGGGAAAGGGTCAAGGGACTGGTTTCAGAAAGGGTGCCAGTCCCCCCCCCCCCCCTGAAAAACATTTTTTTGTGGTAAAGTGGTCCTTGGTCTGAAAAGTTTGAGAAACTCTGCTCTAGACCTAATTAATGTAGGCCTACTATATTATCATATCGTTATATTAAGTTAATGTTAACAGAATTGAGTGCTATAGTTTTTTTTCTAGTTAGCTACCCAGCTGTCAGACTGTGGTCTGAGTCTGGCAACTTCATCAACAACACTCTCCAAGGCGTCCATCTTTTCTAACTGATCGGACTATCCGCATGGTCAGAATTTACAGCACTTTCACTGTGGTTATTACGATAAACAACAAACTGTTGTGAAACTCAACATTATACCGTAGCCTACAAGCTAATCTTTGGGCACCTAAATTTCTCTGGTACCTAGTGCAAGGGACTTTCTTCTTTTTCTTTGACTTAGTGGCAGATGACATCTCTTTGGTGCATACCGCCACCTACTGTACAAGAGTGTGTGAAGGGACGGCATGACTATCCTGATTATTATTAGCCTGACAAGCCACACTATCACTTAAAATGTATAGTTCGGCTTGGGCGCAAGCATCTGATGTCGCGTCCAACTTGAAATGATTTCAGGACTGAAATTGAATGGACGGACCAACCAGGAGACCATAGGAACCGCCAGGCGGGATTTTTGACATAGCTCATCTTTTGCAAACTTACAAAACATAACTAACAGTTATACATGTAGGCTATATGAAATAGATCTATGAAAGTCAAATCGAGTATTGTGGCAATTATGCCGCAGATACTGGCATTTATGTTTGTTTGGAATAGTAAAAAAAAACCTAGAAATCGTTGAAGTAAGATGACAGGTATGAGCTCAACATCAAGTATTATGTTTTCACATGGTTGCTCAGTGATTCACTACAATAGATATTATTGCATTAGATTCCAATTCGTCTGAAATGGTGGCTCATGGTGTTATTTATTTTCTTTTAGGGATGTGGTTCACAGTGCAATCCAAGGGATAGGCTACTTTATTTTATTTTTGAGAGATTCTGATTCTGATAGTTTGTCGAAAAATCTATCGAAGAGGGTGAGTCAAAGTGGGTGATTTTATTTCATTTTTTTTTTTTTTTATTTTAGACAATTTATATTGATATTGAATTCAGTAATTTTGCTGTGTCAGTTTTTGTGGTGCTAAATGACACTTTGATAATGAATGGTGAACTGCATAATTCATTGTAAATATCTTTATTAACAGAACAAGAACCAAATATTCACCAGGCACAACTGAAATAAGGGTATAGTGGTATCACTACAGGTTAAAAAGTGTGAACTTAGTCAAAATCATGGTAACTGAATAGCAAAATTATTATTATTATTATTATTATTATTATTATTATTATTATTATTATTATGTAACCGTGGATTTATACATATATATATATACTGTATATTAGTAGTAGGGCCTAGTAGTAGTCGTAGTATTAGTAGTAGTGGTATTTTTAACCATGGATTTATACAGCTCTTAGAGCCCACATGCAAACAAGCCATGACAGACAACCTCCTAGCTAATAAAGTGTTAGCCACACACAGCCTGCTGTGTGTGTAGTGCAAGACAGAGGGTTGCTGCTAGTTCATGGACTCAAGATAAAAATCACGAAGCCTGACTCATTGCTCATAAGCTTCCAAGATTCGTCTGCCCTCTCGTGGACCATCATTTCAGCCCACAGGCGGCTGCCACTCTTCACGTTCTGAGAAATCGTCCAGCATGTCTCTGTCACACGCTGTCTGTCATCTAGCAAGTCCACCTCACAGGTGAGCAGCGTGCCAGCAGCAGACTGCAACATCACTTTGACTGTGGCCTTGATCCTGTCCACTGTCGTGCTCTGAAAATGGAGTGTTAGGTGAAGGAAATAGCTCCCGTCTTGTTTCACCTCCAGCATTTTTTGAATCTCATCATACTGCAAGTTCCTGCCAATGGTGGAGATGTTGCCGAATTCAATCGCTTCCCAAGCCATTGTGTGGTTGGATAGACTTGCTTCTCCTGTGGGGAAAGCAAAGGAATTTACTTTAGACCAAGTGGAAGGTCATCCAAGGCTTTCATCATGCCAGTATTCACATTTTAGCCTTACTGTTTTCACATGTGTGTAAGATTAAAATGACAAAAATCCATCCACAAATCCCATGTTTACAGAGAGAAAAGGCTTAATTGAACTCTTAATGATGGATTACAGAGGGGCTTAATTTGTTTTCTATACATGTTTTCTACAAAACTCCTCCACAGTTTAATTGCTTAGAAGTGATTAAAAAGATAAATTACAGTTAGTCCAAAGTGTCCAAACTTTTGGTCATGACTTGCATGCATCATTTTTGAGTAATCTAATCTACATAAGATTATAGGCTACTGTGTGAATACTTACCAACGTTGGGTCTCAAGTAGCCATTTCCGGGCTGGATAGAAAGAGAGAAAATGAGAAATTGGGTAAATGATGTCTTTTGACTTACTCCTTAAATACCTTCAAAAAACACCTTCAACAACATTTTAGAGATTCTTCAGTTTGGTAAACCTGAGGTTAACCCTTTACAGCCTGTGAAGTACAGTAGGGCCACTGGGTATGGGGTATGTAAGAATGGTTTAACAAAAAGTAAATGATATGTACTAAATGAAATAGGTATCTGTCTAACCTTGCTTCAACACAACATATTACTGTATTGGAAAAAAATAAAATAATAATAATAAAAAAAAGATTTATATTTTGAAAAAAAGATAATTATCAGACTTTTAAACAACTTTGATCATTTTCAGACATGCCGCACAAATATTGACATTTTTAAAAGATGACTTACCAAACAGTTGTCAGCTTCAGATAGGCCTAGAAAAAAGGCAAAAAATGTCAAGTGCAAGTACACAAATCTATGGCAATGCTGCCGCATGACTCTCTCCATGGCCATGGCGTTAATGCACGCTCCTTATGATGCATGCTCATTAAAAATTGGCTGTATTTATGAACCTGTGCATCAAAGAACGCCCCTAACAACACCTCTTTCACACCCCAGCAACAAAGAAAAAATAACTGAGGATGTTCTGAGAAGTGGTCGCGGAGCAAACAACTATTTATTTTTTCAAGGGGATATAGAAGAAATTCCATCTCAGCCCCATCATGCTACATGTCTAGACAGGAGTCGAGTTGTAAAATATCAAAGTAGGCAAAATAACTTGAGGATGAGTCAGGGTCGCAGAGCGTGCAACCACACCTCTCGACAGCAACTCATGGTCCCCTGTGTTGGGGGCATTACTAGGCATTGTTACTAGGCAACCGTCACCGACATAATGGCGAGATTTCAACGTAATTTTACAGAGGAATTAGAAAATTGTTTTGTGACAGGAGACAGGTCTTGAGTCAGAGACTGCACTACTGCAGCCATATTTTAAAAGCCCAAGAACATGAAACATTTCTGCATATAATCTGGAATTGGAAGGTTGCATATTTTTCTTAAGATGTCCATATGTTCACAAAGCAAACATTTTAATTTTGTGCTTGAGATGTCCTATGTTATCCAGTAACAAAGGAAATTTTCTTCGCGCTTCTGTGGTAGTCTGTCTGGTGCAACCAGAGCAGGACGAATAATGTGGAAGACAGGGCGTCGGTGCAGCACAGATGTCTTTTTAACTTTTAACTTTTATTGAGTGGTGCAAAACATAACGTTTGCAGATGACTGCAGATGACTTTTTAACTTTTATTGAATGGTGCAAAACATAACTGTATCATGTCTGTATCATGAGTTGGTCAAATAAATCAAATCAAATCAAAAAACGTTATTTTGTCCACCATTCAATGAAAGTTAAAAGTTAAAAAGTCATTTGTGCTGCACCGACGCCCTCTCTTCCACATGTCCTATGTCCTATTTGCTTAACAGCGATGTGGCCAATTGATCTTTCACAAACGTTCAAGACACACCGGTGCACCTCTGCCGTGGGCAGATTCTGTTGATTGGTCGAACATCCGTCAGTTGACAGATTTATAGTTATGGAAGTTGCAGGACATCCCAGATGATTTTGGCCTAAATTATCTCTATCTTTAAAAGAAAGTGTCTCTAAAGAGACACAATGCTGTTTCTGCTGTTCAACTAGTGAACAAGCTATACATAAAAGGCATACAAACATTTTGCAGGGTCTTTCTGGCAGCACTAGCACAGACTAATGATGTCAGAGCAAAATGCTGTAAGGTTTTCTTTTATTTTGAGTTGGTTTCCCCATGGCTGGAGGGAATAAAAATTGCATTCACCCTTCATATGACTATAATAGTTTGTATTTTTATTCTGACATGTAAAAAAATATAACAAATGTAAAAAATAATTATAAAAGTGACTGAACTGAAACAGACTTACTCTGATTCAATATTTGAATGTAAAGATTCAAAGGTGCAAAGCACCTGGTGAATTGCTATAACAGCAGATCTCCTCCTTGAGCATTTAAGGACATTTAAAATGTTGAATAGCTAGCAAGCTAATAGTCAGAGCCGTAATGGCTCTGGTAATAATAAATTGATGTCTACAGGCTGCACAAGACACGAATGAAGCTGAAGTCCTGATAGATATCTCGGAATTTTCATTCGAAAGCTAAAGTAAACTTGATTCTCCATGCAACGTCCCCCCTTCTTATATCCTCACGCGTTTTCTGTTGCAGGCTAAACAATTGTGGTTAACCACATCTTCCTGGACTTCATAATGATTTTCCGATTGTAATAATTAATGTTGTGGTCTTCGCTGTTATGCTGGAACGAGGACTGCATGTCCTACTGCTTTGTGCTCTCATAAAATAGCATTTCAGGAATGCGTGACTGACAAATGACCAGGTTTTTCCTGGTCACTGGTGGAGCGTTTTTCTGCGTCTGTATAATAGCATCTGTTGCGCTCTTCGCCAAGCCACACCTTCCCCACACCATCGCCACACCATCTGCTGATTAGACAACGGACTTTAAAACGGACAATGCGCTCGCACAGAATAGCAATGACAGCAAGCGCCAGTCGCGAATGCACGGTGCGCCGTCTGCATGATAAGGCCCATTGAGTCATTGAGTCCAGTCCATTAAGACTGGAGAAACAGCCCCATCATCACCTCCACTGGGTCTAGCTAACATGCAGGACAGCACTTGCCATCCTCACCAGTTTATCCAGTTTGTCTCGGTCACGCACAGAGATACCATTGCCCCAGCACACCGCCCCATAAAAAATGGCTGATGCTACCACAGCCGAAGGCTGCGTCCTATGTATCACAATATCTACTTTTTCATCTATCAACTGTAAATGCAACCTTGCAACCTTATATGCATCCTTTGCAACAACTTCCACTTAGATGACCTGGGAACCAACATGGCAACCGCCATATCCGCCCAAGCAACGGCCTAGCAACAACCTCAAACAGCCTGCAACGACCTGGGAACCACCTCCATGCAAACCATGCAATGCAATTGTTAACATTATGAAACTGAAATAATCATAGAAGAGATGATAAATGTTTTGGATAGTGGGAAGTATTACTGATCCCTATATTGCACCAAACTTCATAACGTAACTAATGTTAGCAACAAACAAGAATTTGCTGGATGTGATTGTTATATCCATGTAGTTCTAAAAAAGCATAGCAACAATATAAGTAATCCAAAGTATTCAACGGAATAGGATACGTTACAAAACACATATTGGGGCATCTATTCTGTAATCTGTAACGGAATACATTTAAAAAGTAACCCTCCCGGGTTGACGGGGTGGTGGGTGTGTAGTGCCTGACTGACCCCGACTACATCGATTTTGCAGAGAGAGACACCAGAGCCACTGTGATGTAGCCATACTGGCAGAAGTGTCATTAAGTCCATTGCTTTGTGGTGCAAGTTTCCACAGTGCAGTAAAAATGTAGCCTGTATGCAAAGGAGGACTAAAATAATCTGATTGTGATGTTCTTGCTTTTCTCTTCTTAGCCAGTAGGGGGCATGCATGCCACATATTTTCCAGAGCCATATATAGAGATACGGCTCTGATATTTTCAATAATACATTGACGCACAGTCAAACACAGTGGTTTCTTGTTATTATGTCTCAGATTTTTATTTTATTTACTGCACTTTATTTACCACTGGTTTGATCATTTTTTATATATAAAATTCTAATATTTTTCTATTAGCATTTTGGTATTTTTTTGTTATAAATACCAACAACAATATTGGAAAAATAAATTAGCACTGACATTTCAATTTTGTTTCTTTATTGGTCAAAGTACCTTTTTATTTTTTAGAAAAAGCCCTGTACAACGGTCAGTCTCCGATGGTAGGAAATTCTGACTGATGTGTATGAACAACAACAAAAAAATAAAATAAAAATAAAAAAATAAAAACCACACACACATCCTCACACAGGTCACAGAAATATGGGCGTAAGATTAAGTTTGTACATATTTACAGTCCAATGCATATACATTTGAGATTACACACATAATATAACCTGGGGAGGGGAGGGGGGTACACTGGATTAACAACCCCATAGACGCTGCATTAGCCAAACGTAGCCTAGTCTATTATCAGTTGATGTTCGATACATTTCTCTTGATTTATTTAAAGGCACTCTTTTACACAGCTATCTGATAAAACCTCTTAAAAACATTGTCAAAAAAGAATTTATATTTATACATTTAAAAAAAAAAAAAAAAAAAAAAACACACACGTGTTCTATTTCAGTACACGTTATTGGGTCTATACATACTGTAATATCAATTCAATTAGATAAGGGTGATGCTTCTGAAGTTTATTCCAGAAACATGATCGCTTAAAGAGGGGAATATCATTCTAGTACTATCCAAGTGGTTGTGTTAAGGCTCTGGGATACAATCTTGGGTAAGTTGTTAAATAAATTAGTCGCACTGCCATGACCTTGGAGACGATTCAAAACTCTCCAAAATACGCAAATAAAATCCACAGTGTTGTGGGCGTCTTGACCCCTTTGACAATTATTATGACAATTATCATGAGATCGCCGACACTCTTTTTCAACAAATGCTAATCCAGATAACGATCTAGTAATGAACTGAACAAAAACAAACAAAAACGCCGCGTGATTAACAAAACAAAAACAAAAAATGGTACATTCTGTAACATCTGGTGATCTTTGGTTACAACGGGGGGGGGAAAAAGACAAAAAAAATGAAAGAAAAAAAAAAAGGTGGTTTTTCCAAATGCAAACATCATCAATCAGACTTGCATTACATCTGGTGCACCAGAAGCCTGTTTGCCAAAGGCATATTTGATAACAAAATTAGAAACTATTTTGGTTGCAGTGCAATTTTCTATTGCCAACTAACTAAGTTGCTAACTACTGTAGTTAGCAAATAAGCTTTTGGGAAACAGACACCCGGTGGGTTGGACTCCCCAAAGTAAACGCAGTCTGGCTGTCCCGCTCGTCTTTGCAACACAAGGACACGGTTTATGCAGTTTCCCTTTTACAAAACACACTTCAACATAAAAGTCTTTGCATTATTAACATATTATGACTGGATGACAATGAAGCCCCACAAAGGACTGCCGGGTTTATTTAATAAGGGTAACCTATTGGGTTAGTTACTTCAGATAGACTCCCGCCCAAAAATAAAAATAAAAGAAAAATTCCGGAATTGATAGTTGATGGGTATCTGCTGGCTGTTGTCAATGACAGGGTTCTTATCACAATTAACTGGTTAAATAGACTTAGAATGAAACATTCTGGCCAATAAATGGAGCCAAACATGACATGTTGACAAAGAGAGAAACGATCACGCAGGCACGCACACACACACACACGTACACACACACACACACACACACACACGGTACAGTTGAGACACATTGAGAATGCTTTAGGGCTGACAAGCCAAGATGGCTCATTTTTAAAATATGTAATTTTAGAGTTTCTTTTTAGTTAAATCCATACTTTTTCCTCTAGATCAGCTTTAGAAAAAGAGATACAACAGGCACATCAAGTTTGAAGAGGAAAAAATAATTTTTCTTTGTTTTATCATCACTCATTTTATAAAATATTATGTTATCTTTACAGCCATCATGTTAGAAACGTATATCCTTTAATAATATGTAGTTTAAATATGAAGATTTTTTTATTCTATTGACATTTGTGTTGCATATTGCCTAAATTATATCATAATAGACACAGATAAACAACATGCAATCCAATGGGAATTCATCCAGGGGACAGTTGAATCGTCATGTCTCAACTGTCCCCTGCTGACCATCTTGCACATTTTTCTAAATAATGCAACCAGCTTGCATAATATGATTATATGAAATATGTCAATTTATAGAGCAGAGAATTGCCTTTTAAATGGTGTAAGATAAGTTTAACAGTCTAGCAGGAGTATTAAGATATTCACTGTGGAAGGGACATGGTTAAGTGAAATTCTGACTATGGTAAAAATACTTTCCCCAATATCTTTGGACTGGAGGTATGCACAATATCCAAATTTTCCATGATTAAAGAGGGTACTAATGCCCATGTGTGTAGCAAAAATCGTAGTTCTAGCTTGTTGTGCATGCAAGATATTAACAAGTCTCAACCGTACTCCTGTCTCAAATGTACTCAGTCTACCCTATGAAAGAAGGCAAAATAACCT
>JAODXP020004230.1:0-40130 GCA_027497455.2 Sardinella longiceps | reverse complement strand
ATCCTCATTAATTGTTATAACCTAACGCATACAACAAATTTAAATTTATTTTTTTCTTTAACAACACATATGCTTTGATTTAGACATTGTGGAAATGGTTTCATAGACCACCACTCTTCTCTGAATGTAAATTCTCATTGTTGTAACTCCTTCAAAATATCTTCTCCGTTGATTGTTTCCCATTCAGGTGGGATTTGTCCTTTGCCGGTAAACTTCAGGTTATATTTTGTCTCCCACTCTGTACGGAAATGGCAAAGGAACCATTTCCAGTAGAGCTGACTGCTGCCATCTCCAGTGATGCTCCATTTACTGAAGGGCTCTCCTGCAGTTCTGTACTTTTTATAGGGGATCCATTTATTATCTGTTTTAGAACTCATGAACGTGGTATTGCCCATTACTAATGTCGTACAGAATTCTATAACAAATTGGTCTGTTTCATCCCACTTTGTTCCCGTCAGTGCCTGACTGCGATGGAACCTAACACTGTGGTCTCCATCATGGTTGGGGATGGTGTTTGTGCAGATGGCATTGCAGAAAGGACACTGGGCCCTGCAGCCCTGGAGCTGCTCACACAGGATTGCGGTGGGCTCCCATCTTAAACCCTGCACATCCATCTTCACATCCTTAATCATCTCCTCCAGAGATCTGGCCATTGTGTCTTTAAGGAATGTCCAGTCTGTGATGTCCTCATTTTCAATGCTGTTCAATTCTTCTCTCTTTATGACTATTAGCCCACCCACCTTTTTTGTAAATAAATCGAGCCAATCAGAAGCTTTGCCTGTCTTTTCACTCACTTCTGTACTCACAGATGCGCTTGATATTAACAACTGATTTATCAGGCTTCTCAAATTTTCCTGATATAAAGTATGGGTGTTCTTGTCATTAGAGCAAAATTTTTTGACTTGCTCTTTAATAAACCTTTTTAAGTATATCTGTGGGTAAGAAATATACACCTCATACAGATTGAATTCCTCCTTTGTTGCAAGATCTTTCAGTATATGATTCTCTAAATTTGATCGGTTACCACTGAGAGCAGGATTGTTGTTCTTTATCATGTCTGCTATTTGCTGACCAGTGTTGCTATTTGCTGCATTCTGAGTCGCCTGTGAGATGTTTTTACAGAGAAAATCAACAAATACTGTCACTGAACTGGCTCCTCTGCAATAATTTTTGAAAGAGTTGAAATATGTTCCTCTCTGGCTTTGGAGATATGTGAGTGGTTGATTTGCAATCCTGAATTCATCATGCATCTTTTGAAATCGTGTAACATTTCCCAGGCAAAGCTTGATAGACAAGTCCACCCTGAATTCTTTGGTGAAATTTGGATTATCCGGCACCTTCTCAAATTCATCAATGCTCTTTTTGATATCTGATAAAATTTCATAGATGAAGCTTTTGTCAAAATCCTTCTTGCCATGTTCCTTGTCAGTGATGTAGGCATTTACTGCATGAGTAGCCTTTTCCTGGAAAGATTGCGCATTTGAGTCAAAATTGGCTGTGCTAAAGAAGCCTTTTATCCTTTTCCAAACGGTTTTATTCATGTGTGTGTCAATTTTTACTTTCTCACTGATATTTGGTTCTGCAGAAAACTCCTCCAGCAGGACATTCTCTACTATAGCTTTAACCTTGAGTCGGTTTCTCAGGGGGCTGTCTTGTCAACACCTCTGTTGTCCAGTTTGTCCAGAGTTTGTCAAATTCCACACTCATTTTCTGATCTGTCACATGCTGGCTTGTAAGTTTAGACGCAAGTTTTTTGCTCTGCTCTGTCAGCTGTTCTGTGTATTTGGCTCTCTTTTGGTCCAGCTCAGATCTGTTTTTCTTGGCAGTAAGTAATTCCGCACATTTTTTCTTGATGCCCTCAATTAGCTCATTTTTTAGATTTGTGAAGCGTAAGTCAATATTTGCCTTCCATTTTATCAGAGTCTCTTTGTTTTTGTCTTCTGCAAAATACTTTTCTATTTCATCCTTTAGTGGATTGTAGACTTCGTCAATATCATTTGACAGATTTCGCTCTGGGCACCTCATCAATCAAACTGCTACTGATTTTATTCTCCAGTTTAGTCTGAAGGCTCAGGGAATGATTCCGCAGTTTCCACGACCAATCGCCATACTTGTGTTCCAAAGAACTGTACACCATCATTTCAACTGTGTTCTTGAAACTGAACAAAAAGTTCTCCTGGAGGAGTGCTGACCAAAGGTCTGAGACTCTACACTTGAATTCTGACAGTGAGGAAAATCTACATTTCTCCAGCCATGACCTTACTGTTAGAAGCTTTTTCTTCAGCTCCTGAACATTCTGACTGTAGGATGGATTAATTGGAGCCATTGGAGGGTCTCCCTCAAGAAGATTTTTGAAGTAGAACACTTGAGTATCAATGTCAAAGTGTATGACATCACTGAAGGAAGTGATGTCATCAATATTCTCCTCATTAGCTGCCATCTGAGCCATTTCATCCAGTTTTTCCAGGAGACGTCTCCTCCCCTCAATGTTTTTATCTCCAGCTGATGAGTCTGCAACATTCTGGTGCACAAAGATGCAACTAGGTTTGAACATCACCTGTTTCATTCTCAAGAATGCCTGAACACAAATCTGAAGAATGTCCTGCATCTCTGAGGGGTTCTCCCCCATGATATTGATTACAGTCACATCACCAATTCCAATGATGAATGTGGCAAGCTCGTTGTCATGATTCAATGATACCTTTGTGCTGAGCTCTGGAGATCTGAGTCCCTCTGTGTCCACAATGAGAACAAAGTCATATCCAAGTTCTTGTCTGATGTTGGGGTCCACCTCTAGAAGCTGCATGAAGGCTCCACGGGTGCATTTTCCAGCACTCACAGCAAACTGAAGGCCAAACATGGTGTTCAGCAGTGTGGATTTCCCTGAGCTTTGAAGTCCTAGAATGGACAGAACAAACAACTTCTTGTCTCCAAGGGTTTTGATGAGCTCATCCAGGACAGCAGTAATCCACACTAAAGGAACATGGGCAGTATCTCCAACCATCAGTTCAAGTGGATATCCAGAAATCAGCATAGTTACCCCTATTTTTGGAAGTACTGCATAATATTCATGTTTCTTCTCTTTGGATGCATGATAGGCCTCATAGAGTTGACTGATTTCTCTCATTATGTGCTGAATTCCAAATGTAGTTGCAGCCATTTTATCAGTTATGCCATCAATTTTTATTTGCAGTGGATTTTCATGGGCTGCTTTTTCTTTACCTTTGGGTACATTTTTCAGTTTTTTCCTAGTTGAGTGATAGTCATGTTCAAGTGAAGCCAGCTGATCCATAGTTAGATCATCCAGAAAGATTCTGAGCCACTGCAACATGTATGTATGTATGTCTTCAAATTGTTCACATTTTAAGCACTCCAGAAATGACCTCATAAAGTCATTGAGAGGAGTGGCCTTTTCTAGTTGTCTCTGTCGGATGTGTGTCATTGATGATGTGATTTCATTCAGATGCATTTGAATACTTTCTCCCTCTGTGATTTTAAGTCGAAATTGTTCTTTGTGTTTTGTGCACCAGTCATGCCAAAGATTTCCTTGCAGTGGTAAAACAGCTTCCTTCACTGGGGACAAATTATCATTCATCTTATCTTTCATATCCTTCAGAACACACATTAATGTTTCAGCTTTTGCACGTCCATCTTTACTTGATTCTCTGTCCTCATCCACCATGAACAGTTGTTTCCTTGCCTCTACACAGCAGCTCTCAATACTTGCAGTCACTTTATATTTACTGATGCAATGTTTGATGCTTGAGACCAGTTCTTTTGAGAATTCAGCCTGATTTCTGTTCTTTGCAGCCAGCCTTACCTTTAAAGAGAGTTTTGACTGGTCGATTTTCTCCTGGCCAGAGAACAAACAAACCAAGGGTACATGAGACTTGGCTAATCTCTGTGAGATCTCTTTAGGTCTTTTTTCACTCATAGGATGCTCTGACAGGAGGAGCACATTGACTGTACTCACTGCTTGAAGAAACTCAAACTGTTTTGGATGTTCTGCTGCATCTCCATGAAGGTTCAGAAAGGCCACACAGTCATCAAATACATCATCCTCCTTCCCTCCAGGACAGTACCAAGCAATCTCCACAACTCCATCCATGAGCAGGCTGTGTGGAGTGCTGCCTTCGCAATGCCGGTTGAAAAACACTGGATGCTTTTGTTTGGTGATGACGCCATTCAGTATCTGGGACTTGGAGTTGGTGTCAGACACACCCAGTCTTAAGAAGGAAACAATTGGAACTGGTGTACTGAACATTGCTAAGTTTTGGTATTTCATACATCTTTTGCTATGCCATGATTTCCTAATGTGTCGGAGTGCCCAGAGAGGGAATTCCACTTCATCTGTGCAGGGGTTGGGTACCAGGAAGGGCAGACTAAACTGACAATCAGAAAGTTTTGTGTAAATGTACTGTCGTAAGAAGTCACTGGAGCAGTGGAATATGGCCATGTGCACATCCATGGGGTGAATATGTTCATGTTTTCTGCTCACCACTACGCCTGGCTTATCATCAAAATCAAAGAAATCATCAGGATCATTTGCAGTATCCTCTGCCAAAACCATGTCGATGGCCTCTGATTTTACATACAGATATCTGGCCCTGTAGTCCAGCGTCATGAGTTTGTAGAGATGATGTGAACTTAAGTCTTCTTCTGTTTTTGGCTCCTCCATACTCTGAGATAATCTATTTATGATGAGAACACTGGATTTTGTCATCTTCTTAAGGTAGGAATCCTTTAAGCCCAGTTTCTGGAGGAAATCCATAAATGTTCTGCTCTTTTCATCTGAGTTAAACACTGATGCATTGAGTTCATCTTTTTTTGGAAGCTCAGGTAAAGGTGCCACTTTCTTCACCAAATCTTCCAGGTGGTGTTCTACCTCCTTTGTCTCTCCTGTGTCCTCCTGCTTACCCAGTGTGATGGACTGTATTGCTTCCTCCAGAGATTCCCAATCATTCTGCATTTCCTCCAACACTGATTTAATGGGACTTAAAAGTTTGTCCTTTAATTCTGTAAATATGAGCTGCAATCTTTTTTCTTTTTCTGTATGTGGAATTGTTGCATCTTTGTCAGTGGAAAGAGTCAGAGCTGTCAGCAAAAGGTAGGCCTGAGCCCTGATGGGACACTGCTTTCTAAGGCAAGAATATCGACTAAATGCATTGTGCAATTCAGACTCCAAGAAGGTGATTTCATTTATTCTCAGAAGATGGTTGAATGTCTTATTTTGACTACTGTATCCAACAACTGTGATTATCGACAGGATCAACAGTTTTATTTCCTTTTGATCACTATCTTCCAGTGTTTTACTAAGTGAATTAAATGCATGGGTTACAGTATTTGTAGCTTTCCTGTTGGCAAGCTGTTCCTGTTCAGGAGAGATGAAGGCATGTCTGCTGTCTTCCAGTTCATTTTTGGTATGCTGTAAAACTCTGGCTAGTTCTGACAAATCAGACACAGAGACATTTGGGTCCTTGTCAGTTTGGTATGCCCACTTCACAATTTCACCTCTGTTTTGGAAGTATTCCACTTTATACAGATCAGAATCTAATAGAGAGCGCACCAGCAATCTCATGTTCACAGCAGTGGCTTCACTATTTGCTGTAACTACTTCAAACAGATAATTCTGAAGTATCTCATTAGACAGACATTTCTGAAGCCACATCTTGTGAGATCCTGTTTCATCAAAGAGTCTGGTTTTGAAGTCCAGTAACCGTATCAAGTTAGACTCACAGTCGGTGACGCTCCATGTCTTCATTGACTGCATCAGAGCTTCTGCTTTTTCCACTTGAGAAAGAATGTTCTCTGCCCACATCTCTTCCACATGTTCTCCAGTGATCTCTCTGTAGCCATCCAATAGTATTCTGCTTAATTTGGACACATCTTTGAAATCATCTCTGTGGGAGGCTGTCAATATTTCCCAGACAGGAATTACTGTGGTTCCTCTGTCAATAACACACCAGGTTCTATTATTTGCTGTCAGATGAGATTTCCAGACCAAGTAATCATCAATCTCAGGTGGACCACCAGTTTTACTGACTGATAGGTGCACTTGACTCATCAGGTCCTCTCTGTGTTTGCCAGTTAGTGATCCACTCAGGTGTGTTAAAGAGCCTGCTGCTTTGCCACAGGCAGGTAGAGCACCAAACATCCACCCTGCTCCACAGTAAGCATCTAGAACATTACAAGTCAGTTCTTTCACCTCTGATAGGTCATTACTTCTGAAGCCTGAAGAAGATGCTTTCCACCAGAAAATTCCACCAAAATGTATAGGGCCCTGGTGCACATGGGACCCAAATTTCTCATAAAAACATCTCACTAGGTTTGTTTGAGGTTCTCCCTCATCAGAATGCAAACTGATCTCCTCAATTCGTTTAAGGGCTTTAACTGCTCCCGTGGAAAGTTTGAGTTTATCCCTCTGAAATGATCCAGATGCAAGAGGAATGTAGTTATACTTTGTATGGAGAATGTAGGACTCTTCTTGTGAACTGGAAGTTGTCTTCTCTGTCTCGTTTTGGGTTTTTTTCTCTACTTCGAGGCCAAATTGTTTGATTCCAATATCCGAGCCATAGTAATGGCCTACTCGCTCCATGATTTTGAGAAATTTGTTTGCAGATTTGTGTGATGAAAATTCTTTTTGCTCATACCTGGTGCTTTGCTTTGGGCTGGTAAGAGAAAATGAATCTGGAATCTCAATGAGCTGCTCTTTCTCCACCAATAAGTCATCAGGTTTCCTGGTTTTGAAAACCCCTTCTAAAGCCAGACCTCCAGATGCATTCTTCAGCACTTCCTTGCCTGGAATCATCTCAGAGGGAATTGGTGAATTCTGTACAAGATCCACATGTTTATGCAAGCTTTCTATCATATCCTTCGGAGTTTGACCAGAGTTTATCAAACATTCCCGAGGGATATCTAGAGCAATGCAAATCTTGTCTTCTATGTCCTTCACTTTAGCATCATTTCGATCTTTTCCCTCTTTAAACAATTTTTCAAGTTCTAAGAGAATTCCCTTAACCTGAACTATGTTTAATTTCATTTTCTCCATTCTGGACTTTTTATCCTCTTTTTGATTTCATATCAAATTTAAAGTCTAACTGGCCCCAGAAGTTTTAATTTTGTGTTCTCTAATATGAAGCTGAAATTATTTGTATTCTGTAATTTTGTAATATTTCCAGATCTTTACATTAAATGTAAATTAATACATTTTTTATTCTGTAGTTCACGATAAGTACCACATGACCATAGATATCTGAATCTGTAAGTATCTTCAGTCTTCCAGTATTTTTTGATGTCTTTCGCAATTTCTGGAGGAACAAAAGAAATTGGAAAGTGACACTGAATATTAATGTTTTCAAAAACAAGGTATACAGCCATTGGATATATTGCTTCATGCAAATTATCTTTACAACAATTAATATTCATGACTATAGCAATACCATGCAGGTGTTATTCAAAATAACTGAATTTGAAATTGTGTAAGGCACACCACAAACTGGTTTTGATGTTGTAAATACCCCATGCAGTGAGAACTAAAGTTTTGTGATTAGAAGTAATTGTTTAACTGTGAAACATGTTGACTTTTAAACACATATCAACAGTCTCATGATTTACCTTCAGATGGCAAGATGTTAAGTGTGAGATATCTTTCAATAGAGAATGGTCCCAACTGTAAGCCCTGAGTGAGATTTCTGTGGAGATTTCAATAAAAGTGAGTATAGCGCAATGAGCTCCTGCAGCCTCTAGGCCAGTACTATTCAGCACAAAATATTCATAACCAAGGTCATATTGTTTTGGACAATATCGAAGATCCAAATAGATGGGGATAATTGAAAATCTTGAATGAGAAAAATTTAAAATCTTAGCCAATGCATCACAGGAGACAGCAGCTTGAAGATCATGCTGGATATCAACATGCTGCATTACTAAATTAGTTTGATTTTCTTGAATTCAGAATATTAATCTTGGGATTTTCCTGAATTCAGAATATGAAGAGTTCAGATGCAAAAGCCCCTAACTCCACTTGACCACTTTTTGAGAAAAAGGCCATTTTTTATCAGGCGTTTACAGTGTTTTGATTGTAAACAGATATTTTAGACACAGCGGGGAGCAGGTTTTCATTTCAAGCATTTCATTTACACATTCTAGATTTATACAGGATTCACACAATATCATTAACTCATTTTTCACAAAAATGGTGTTTAGGGGGTTTTGCATCTGAACTCTTCATATTAATCTTGCTATATCAATTTTTAGATGTATTTACTTATTAAGGGCAGAGTTGTATAACAATTATTTTGCTTGTTTCAGTATTATCTAACTTACTTCAAAATGAAATGTGAGCAATGGTGTAGCAGGACAAGGTTGCCAAACATGGATTGTGCTCCAAGACAATATGACACATGCACAAGTTTTGTGGCAATTGGCCAAGATACAGTATGTGACTTTGCTACGAGTTGTTTGTGGCAATACTTACCATGCATGAAAATGGCCGTAGAAATTGTGTGAGCCTTGGTCTGGGAAAATTCAGCACAGATTCTGATAGCTTTATGTGAAAAACAAAACAAAAACAAAACAGTTTTCAGTTAAGAAACACTGACCTAGAACTCATTGGAACTGATAAATGACATATTCTGGAGAAAATGTGCATCTTCGCAAGATTGTCTTTGAACCGTAGATATCACACTTGCAATGTCAGTGCAAGAGTTCAGCCTTGATTATTTTGGTAAGCGGGGGATAAGCTATGTATCTCTGAAGTATATTTTGACATGATAGCAAGTTAGATTTGGTAGCTTTGTGATTTTACGGCCCCTTATGCCATAGTGCTTCCATTTCTAATCCACTGCAAAGTGTTTGTGCAATATCTCCTCAACATATTGAAGGATACTTGGCACATTTCATCACCACAAAGGCATAATGGAATGCCCAAAAATTCAACGTGATAACCTCAAAGGTCAAGGTCAAATGGGGTCATTCTTTAAATATAGCCACAACACATTGTTTGCACACCATATCAAGGCATTGAAAACCTTTCTAAAAATCTAAAACAGAAAATCACCATCAGGGGTAACTTATCTCAATAGGTGATAAGTGTTACAAGGTCAAAGGTCAAGATTGCATGGGGAGCTGATCGAAGCGGGCTATCTCTGAATGTAGGCTCTGGTTTAGTTTACTGTTCAGTGTGGCCAATCACTCCACCTCCCCCTCTCTCTGCCCCCTCCTTACTGTAATCGTGTCGTGAGTGGTGAAACTAGGAGTGCCACCAACCATCCCTGGTCAGGCTACAGTATGACATTAGCTGCATGAAAAAGAAAAGGACAAAGGTGAATATGTCTTGTAATGAACAAAGTTCCCAAAACAGCAGTAAGTTACTTTCAATTGTAGCAACCAAATTGAGAGAATCATATAAATCATACTGTGGAAATGAAACATGCAACAGTAAATGAATTGTCTTCTTTAGTCCATCTGTTGGTTAAAGCCGCAGTCCCTTCATTCCCAGTTTTACCCCACATTCCTCAACTGTACTATACACTGAGATCATACTCTAAACAAAGTGGTGATCTGCCAAGCCTTTAATAATAATAATAATAATAATAATAATAATAATAATAATAATGATGGCAAACAAACCTCTTTTAGACACCTGCTTTTTTATTTGACAAGGCTATTTTTCTCATAAGTCTTCTTTTCTGAGAAATAGTAACAACCAAAACATAGACCAGAGCCTATACTAACTAAATAAAACACATTATCACAACACAAGGATTCATTGTGATCAAAACTTTCTGTTCCTCAGTGCAAGCCATAGCCTACCTGTTCTGCCTCTGCAGCTTGCTGCCCATCTTCAAGCGGTGTCACAACTGGCTCTCAACTAGCAGTATGGAGTTTAAATAAAGGAAGCATTCATTTTCACTTCCGTTTTGAAGATAATGATCAAATAGTCCCTGGGAACATTTTTATCTCCTTTGTTTGAGTTAACAAAAAGGCAACTGAAGACTATGACATCTGTTCATCATAACCATAAAGTTATATTTTAACGTTTTTAAAATTGACATCAGCAACAGCGCTTTTCTTATAACAGATTTAACCTGCAAAATGTAGGTTTCAAGATGTATGTACAGATGAAACCATGGGCCATATTCTCAAAGAATTTTAAGGTTAAAAGTAGCTCTTAACAGTCAAATTTAGGAGGAACTCTTAAAAAAAATGGGCGTGCCAGTCGAAAGTTTAGGACTCCTAATTTTTTGGGATAAGAGTAATTCACAAAACATTAGCACCTAAGTCTGGGACAGCTTAGGGGTAGTCCAGAGGACTTCTAAGTCACTAAGACCAACTCCTAACACATCGCAAATGTATGCAAAGCGTCCTTAATCTTTGTGAATGCCCATGCAATGTCGTTTATTGGAGTATCTGTCATCCAGCAGCATATAAGGAATGCAATCTGCCGCCAAAACCTGTGTTAAAATATGTATGCAATTTATTCACAATCAAGTTTAATTTGTGTACTTCCTCACTTTCTAAATGTGCTCTAAAATGCCGTAAAAGTGTAAAGTACAGTGTAAAGATGCTTTATCATTCCACCGCGACGTGAACCATAGTAACGGAGGTTTTATCTTAGACTAAGAGTTGCTATTTATCCTAACTAAATGTAGGTCTCAGAGACATTGTGAATTACTTTTAAGAACTAACTCCTACATAAAAACTTTTAGTGCAGTTTAGGAGTACCCCTAAAGTTAAGATAAGATTCTTTGAGAATACGGCCCCATATGTTTAAATACATTTTGTCTTTACTCTGGAACATTGAATCAGAGCAAGCTTGTCCTGTTTCAGTTTGGTCACTATTATCACATTTTTTATATTTGTAAATGTAAAAAAATAAAAGACACATTATTTTGTTGATTTTTATTTATTTATTTGACACCAATCCATAAGTTTACATACACTTCCGTAGTTTTGAAAGAATGGCCTTGAAATGACATGAGAAACAGCCTGTTCTGAACAGTAGAGCTAGAAAGTTAGCTTTAAAAAAGCATAATATGACCCCTTTAATGTAAGCTTTTTAAATGTTGCAGGGCAGTGTTTCTTGATTATTATGTTAGCCTACATGGGTGATTGTCCTGATATGTTAAAGCAACACTACTGTATGTAACCCGACCCTCTAACCACAAAGACAGGTACAATGCATTACAATTAGGTGTCTTATCCAAAATGTTTTTAAATGTGCTATATAAATAAATTTACTTGAATTGCCATTTTGTCATCACGTAATAATTTCCCACCAATATAATTAAAACAATGGCAATGTAATAATTGTGTTTTATTGTATTATTGGTGGCGACATTTAAAAAGCTTACATTAACCTTCCACCAACATAATAAATCACTGCTTTAGTGAAATTATATCGGTTTAACTTTATGATTGCCACAGTAGTGTAGTTGACAGTAATAGGGGTTGTAAATAGGGATGAAGGAGGATTCAATTCGCCTGTCGTTTTGTCTCCATAACTTCAGGAAGTTGATAGCCTAAATTGACCTTCCATGTTGCCACAAATATTTGCATATGTTTTGTTTGGCAAGAAAAAAATACCAGGCTGTGAACACTTTCCTTCCTGGTTAAAACCAGTGTTAAAATTTTGGTTACACGCCCACGCAGGCCCCTAAAGTTGAACCAGAAATGGTCTCTGTGGTGTTCTTCGCAAAACCAGCTGCCCGAGCTCTGCATTTAAAATGTATGGACACCACGCAAGACATGCTTACCGCGCTGAAAATGCTTGGTAAATATAACTCTCTATTTCAAAAGAGTTTAGGTTTGGTTTGGGCTGGCCCATCAGCTCAATATCAGTCCTGAAATGCCTATTAATGGACGCAACATCAGATTGCTGTGCCCGAGGGGGCACTGCATCTGACGTGAGTGAGGTAATCAGTTTGAGGCATAGAGCAGATTTTATTCAACCAGCAGTTGTTATAAACTAGAGGTGGGGGCTAGAACACAAGAGGCAGATGAGAGCTACTAAATAAGACTGAAACCATAACCAGCAAACACAAAAAAGGCTAAGGCCAAGTCAGTCATCAGCAATGTAGGCCTATGAAAGGTTGTTTGGATTAGGCTGTCTAGGTGTTGTGTTGCAAAATGAAAGAATAGCCTCTCCCTTGAGGGGAAGGTTGCAGGGCTTTTTAAATGAAGGCATCCGCCCACATGAATTAGTTCTCAGGATCAAGCTGCAATCACACCTGTAATGACTAGACAGATAAAACAGGGCCTATAAGTTAGGGATAACGGCCGCCGAGGTGTCCTGATATAGAGAAATAATGGATGACGCGAAGGCGAAGAACAGCTCTCTATATCGGGACACCTCGAAGGCCGTTATCCCGCTTATCACCCGGTTGCAACTAAAACGTATAGATGGTAAGCAAGTTTTAAAACATAAAAGAAACATGTGGCTCCGTTTAGAAAGAAGTTATCCTGTTCAGTTGGGGTACTATTTTCATATGAAAGAAGATCCTCAAGGCTGCATTCTAAAGAGCATTGATATAAAACGCTGGTGTACTGTACAATTTTAAATAATCTGATCAAAGGGATAATATAGACCTACTCATACATACTGTATACTCAATTTGTGGACAAAATTTTTCTGTCGTATGGATACATACATGCATGGTGCCACAAGTAAACACAGACACTTAAAACTGTAGCAGTACAACAAAGTTATAAAAATTACCACAGATGAGTTTGTCTTTTTGCTTATCTTATCATACAAACCGAGCTAGCATGCTTGCATATGCAGTTAAGTTTGGTATTCTACATTGTAACTTTAACTTTAGCTAACCAAGAAGGTTAACGCTTGCTATATTCTCGTAATGGAATACAATACAGACCTTGCAAATTTAATGAAACAAGTTTATTCATCACAAGGATTTATGGGCATATGTCAATCTTCGACAGGCAGAAAGATAAGGAATGCTAGATAAGGCCTGTGGATAGATGTGAACAAATGGGTCTTTGGTATTATTTGCCCTCAACGGTGCCTTCCAGGCAGCGGTACCTTCCCCTCAGTTTAGGGTTGGGATGAGGGTTGAGGGGGTTAGGGTTAAGAATAGGGTAAAGTCAGAAGGGGACAATTGGGTTGAATCAGCTTTCAGACATGTAAATGTGTATTTACTAAATATTCCACCTGAACCAATAAGAGTAAATTCAATCTGATCTGAAAAAAGCACCTGTGTGCATCCATGGTGCTCCTTTACGGCAGTCCTTCATGGCTCCTGTAGTTCCTGGCTGTGTGTGTGTGTGTGTGTGTGTGTGTGTGTGTGTGTGTGTGTGTGTGTGTGTGTGTGTGTGTGTGTGTGTGTGTGTGTTTACAGTGCTCCTTTAAGGCAGTCCTTCATGGCTCCTGTAGTTCCTGGCTGTGTGTGTGTGTGTGTGTGTGTGTGTGTGTGTGTGTGTGTGTGTGTGTTTACAGTGCTCCTTTAAGGCAATCCTTCATGGCTCCTGAAGTTCTTGTGTGTGTGTGTGTGTGTGTGTGTGTGTGTGTGTGTGTGTGTGTGTGTGTGTGTGTGTGTGTGTGTGTGTGTTTACAGTGCTCCTTTAAGGCAATCCTTCATGGCTCCTGTAGTTCTTGGCTGTGTGTGTGTGTGTGTGTGTGTGTGTGTTTACGGTGGTCCTTTCAGGCAGTCCTCCATGGCTCTGAGCTCCTGTAGTTCCTGGCTGTGTGTGTGTGTATGTGTGTGTGTGTGTGTGTGTGTGTGTGTGTGTGTGTGTGTGTGTGTGTGTGTGTGTGTGTGGTGTGTTTACGGTGGTCCTTTCAGGCAGTCCTCCATGGCTCTGAGCTCCTGTAGTTCCTGGCTGTGTGTGTGTCGGTGGAGACTGAGAACCCTGCGAGCCTCATCGATCACAGTAACACACTGACCAGCCTGCCCTCTGGGTAGAGACACACACACACACACACACACAGACACACACACACACACACAAAATGAACACATACAATGTGTTAATCTCCACTATACCAAAATAATCACTCTGTATGACTGAACTGACTGAACTCTCAGTATGTTTTCTCCCCTGTGTTCAAAAGCAGCACCCCTCCCCCCAAACACACACACATACACACACACCCATGTGAAGGTACTGAACCATTGAAGTGCAGCCGTGTATACACACACACACACACACACACACACACACACACACACACACACACACACACACACCTGTGATGGTACTAAACCACTAAAGTTCAGCTGTCGTACTGTCTGTCACACACACACACACACACACACACACACACACACACACACACACACGTGAAGGTAGTACTGACCCATTGAAATGCAGTTGTGCCAGTTTGAAGAGCTGTTGTGTGTGTGTGTGTGTGTGTGTGTGTGTGTGTGTGTGTGTGTGTGTGTGTGTGTGCGTGTTGTATAAACTCACCCATACTGGCATAGGTTCTTACTGTTGCATCAGAGAGCTGCCCCTGCAGTGTGTGCATGTAAGTGAGTGAGTGAGTGTGTGTGTGTGTGTGTGTGTGTGTGTGTGTGTGTGTGTGTGTGTGTGTGTGTGTGTGTGTGTGTGTGTGTGTGTATGAGTGAGTGAGTGAGTGTGTGTGGTGTGTGTGTGTGTGTGTGTGTGTGCATAGGCTCTTGCTGTTGCATCAGAAAGCTAACCCTGCAGTATGTGTGTGTGTGTTTGTGTTGTATTCACCCATAACAGGTCTAGCTGTTGAATCAGAGACCCGGTCCTGCAGAGTGTGTGGGTGATGGTGTTTTGGCGCCATCTTGTGGCCTCGTGTTCTGGGTTAAGCACTCCATCTGAAAAAATATGATCAGTTTTTCACGTTTTTTTGACAGTGCCGTGCTGGTAAACTATACATTTTTTTTTGGTCCCAGATTTGATATTTCATTAATTTGGGGTAAGATATGTGCCACTGATGTGGAATTTTGAAAATCATAAGTCTCTGAGTACACTTCAGAGGATTATATGTTGGCCAATGGGGACATACATGTTGTTATCTATCTATCTAAATTAATATGTCCAAACTATGCATTTGATTACATTTTGAATTTTATATTCCACTAACACAATTATTTAGGAACTATTTGGGAATAGAAATGGTTGATGTGAAAAGTCATTTGACATAGTGTGACGTTTTTTGTTTGGTTTTGATTGACAGTTGTATAATGGAAGTCTATGACGGAAGTGATAGGCAACATCATACTACGGGCGGATAGCTAGAGTGGTGTCTGACTGGGAAGAGAACTTGCTTTTTCGTTCAGGATCCAGCCCACTCCATATCTGTTCCACATGTTTAATCCAACCTGGACAAGGTAAATCCATGGGTAGTTGTGCCCTTGTTCAGCTGTATTTCACACTCAGCAACTTGTATCTTATGTGTGCAAAGTGTATCTAGAGTGCATCTCAAGTGCACTTGATTTGTGCGCGGTATACAATGTCGCGCAGTAGTGACATAAGATAGACCACATGCGTCTTAAAGTGACATGCTGTGGCTTATGTAGCCTAGTGTGTGTGTGTGTGTGTGTGTGTGTGTGTGTGTGTGTGTGTGTGTGAGTGTGAGAGAGAGAGAGAGAGAGAGAGAGAGAGAGAGAGAGAGAGAGAGAGAGAATGGAATTTATTGGCCTAAAATAAGAAAATAATAGTCTACATTGACAGCTGAAAGTGAAATTAAACATAACTCTTCTCTCAACTGTGTAAACTTCTGTTTTGATTATTGATATAGTGATTATTGATTGTGGATGTGGTTTTGTGGATGCTTTGTTTGTGCATTTGTGTACAATGAGAGAAACTGTTTTTGTTTTAACTCTCTGCCATAACTTCAGTGATCTTGCTGGTAGAGTCGATGCTAATTGCACATTCTGTTCTGTTCAGAACTTATTTCAACATTGATTACTCAATATTAGTGAGTTTATTTGAACCTTCTGCAATTTAAACATGTGAAAATATTTTCTTACATAGACTTGATCATGTATCACTTCTCATTGATCATAAATGTGCATTTGAAAATATTCACAGTGCGAAATCTAATTGTCATGTTCACTTTATTAGTTGAGGAAAAAAAAGTAATAGAACTGTCCCCATTATCAGCATTTGCAATGAGGTATGCATTACGAACAGCCTACAGGTATAGTTTGGGCAAAATAAGCAACTTCGCGATGAAGGTCACTACCAAACTTTTTACACATGATTCTATAGTGCTTTTTCGCGTAGAATCCATTTCTGCTTGGGACATTTTTGTATCACGCATAGTTAATGAGATAATTAGCATATTTGGCTAGCCTAGACTCTAGACCAGGGGTACTCAACTGGCGGACCTGGGTCCGGATGCGGACCCAAATGCAATGTCATCCGGACCGAGACCAAAGCTGTCTTAAATAAAGATTATTCTTTTTATTATTATTATTAGTAGTAGTAGCAGTAGTAGTAGTAGTACCGTAGTAGTAGTAGAAGTAGCAGTATTAATCAATCAATCAATCAATTAATACATTTCAGGCGTATTTGTCCATTTGTCATGTTATTTCTAGTTGTAGCCTACATATTTTCCCACAATCGCAAAACAAGGTTGTTTATCATCACTATCGCAACTGAGCGAAACAAAAGGTGGATTCAGAAAACCGAGAGTTCAAGGCGGAGTGGACAGACAAATATGTATTTGGGCTGCCTGCACTAAACCAATCTGTCTAATCTGCAATGAGACGATTGCAGTCATCAAAAGTGGAAACGTGAAGCGGCGGCACTATGAAACAAAGCATGGGCACTTCGAAAAGAAAAATCCCCAAAATAGTGAGGTGAGAACCAGAAAAATAAATCAAATGCAAGAATCATATCAAGCGTCGCAAACTGTGATGGGTCAGCAACCCAGCAAGAGCACACGACTGAAGCACCACTGCAAGCACTAAAAAACATTCACTGACGCCTAAGTTGTGAAGGAATGTATGAACGAAATAGCGATCGCTCTGTTTGAGGGATCCCAGTTTAAAGATGACATTACCTAAAAAATAAGTCTCGGACCCTGGAAACATTGGAAATTTGCCGAGTGGACCTTTTCAGTTTGTAGTTGAGTACCCCTGCTCTAGACGTACCCCTAGCGGTATAGCAAATTTGAATTTGCACGGAGGATACGTCTAGAGGCCACTGATAGAAACCCACTGTAGCCTTCCTCTGGCGGCGGATAACCAATCACAGCGCGGTATGTGTACAGGAAATCGTAAGGCGGGCTTTGTACGATGACGACAGCCCTGCTCAAACCAGAGCAGAATCGTCTTTGGCTTTAGTTTTGGACGAATTGCACTTGTCATTTTCTTTGAAAGTGAAACAAGAAAGTGCACTGAAGTTTTTCGTTCTGAAAAAGATGTCTTTGCCGTGTTACCGACGGGCTACAGGAAAAGTTTGATATACCAGCTGGTACCACTGGCTGGAACGCTAGCTTATTACGTGGAGAGGCAGTTTGAAAGACAACGCAATCACCCGCCCCTCCATTGAGGTACAGTCTATCAGTGGTCTTCAGACTATACATTCTTATGATATAGTCTGGCGTGTCAGGCTAATATTTGGCTAAATTTGGGGTAAATTCGAGGAGCATTGTCACCAGGGTCTAACAATATTGCTATTTTTTCTGTCCAAAGAATGCCCCACATCCTGTGACCATCCTATAAAAATTTCAGCCTGATATCTCATTGCATTCCCGAGATATTCCATTTCATTTATGGATAGCCTCGTAAAATTGAGCTAAATGCTAGCATTTTACACTGTCAAGTGGTTTTGATTGCCTATAGCTACAATTCCAAAACTTAATTTACATATAGAACATGAGAAAGGGTATATACTGAAGAAATTCTGAGATTGTAGTTTGTGCTATTCAAAAGCTATAAGCCCTTAAACATGGCCTAAATAGCGATTATTACATAAAAAAATCAGAATTTCTTATACTCCTGGAAAGACGGCATCAATTGCAAACCTAATTTTTTCTGTGTCTTCCAATAGTATGACACACAATTGACAACTTGAACCTGTTAAATAAAGTTTTCCTTCTTTCCTGTCATTTTGGGACATGTCTAAAAATTGAAATAAATGACAACTGGAACCAAAACGGTCATTTTTGGTTTCAATTACATGATACTTCTGGAAGGTTCAAACATAAAAAATTTCACACAAATTTTTATAGGATGGTCACAGGATGTGGGGCATTCTTTGGACAGAAAAAATAGCAATATTGTTAGACCCTGGTGACAATGCTCCTCGAATTTACCCCAAATTTAGCCAAATATAATTATCTCATTAACTATGCGTGATACAAAAATGTCCCAAGCAGAAATGGATTCTACGCGAAAAGCACTATAGAATCATGTGTAAAAGGTTTGGTAGTGACCTTTATCGCGAAGTTGCTTATTTTGCCCTAACTAGTAAACACACAGAAAAACAAAAACTAATATCAAGCAATCATACTGATCATGGTACAGAACTTTTAGTACACAGATTCCATGATTCAGATTCCGATGGCTATACTGACTGGCTCCCAGAGCTCTGGCAGCAGCTAGCTTTTGAAGTCAACACCTACCCACCCCAAAAGTGACCCAACACCATACTAATTAAACCCTTTTATCTCCGATCAGGATGATTGATGACAAACAGCTGCTATTAGAGTAACAAAGGTTTGTTGGAGTGAAGAGTTTCAGGTGGCCTAAAGAACAGAACTTCTTGAGGTTACATTGGGGTCACAGCTAAACAGACATTAACATGCTTTGTTAATTACCATGCAGACAAAACCTTAAACCCCCATAATGTCCTATAATATCTGAAATCAGATTATTCTGATTTTCTTGACAGCAAATACATGCATGATTATTAAAAATAATGGTATTAAAATGAAGCCTGCATTTCTAAAAGACAGTGCTGAAGGAATATTTTAGCATAATGTCTAGATAAGGGATGTGAAAAATTACAAGATAAAAAGTAAAGATTCCAAAAAACAGTATGGCAGCACTGGTATTTCAATTCAGAAGTTTGGGGGACATTTTTTGTCCATGTGGCCTATTTCTAACTCTTTTAGAATGGACTTTTTTGTAATTTCTTTCCACTCTTTTGGAATTTCTCCTTCACCAACGAATCTACACTTGTATTTTGTCTCCAATTCTGTTTGAAACTTGCAAACAAACCACTTCCAGTAATCTTTCTGAGAGGAATCTCCAGTAATGCTCCATTTATCAAAAGGGTCTCCAGCCTCTCTGTAATTTTTGAAAGGGATCCATTCACCCTCCTCATGTGGTCTGAAAATATGATCACTGTTAACTGATGTTGTACAGAAATTTATGAAAAAATTGTCTGTGTCTTGGATTTGATTACCAGTCAGAGCCTGACACCGATGGAATGTAACACTGTGGAATCCATCATGGTTGGGGATGGTGTTTGTACAGATGGCTGTGCAGAAAGGACACTGGGCCCAACATCCCTGGACTTGTTCAAACAGAATTGCAATGGCCTTCTGTTTTAAGACATTCACATCCATCTTTTTACCTTTAATCATCTCGTCCAGAGATATTTTAATCGTGTCTTTGAAGAACTGCCAGTCACTTATGTCTTCATTTTCAATGCTGCAAAATTCATCTCTCTTTATCACTATGAGCTTTCCCAATTTATCATGGAACAGGTCGAGCCACAGAGATGCATCACCTTTCTTTTCACTTACTTCTGTAGTTATAACTGTGCTTGCCTTTAATATCTGATTTTTCAGGTTTTCAAGGTTGTCCTGATAGCTTTTGTTGAGATTTGTGGTATCACAGTATTCCATAAACATGCCTTCAATAAATGTATTGAAGTATATCTTTGGAGATTCCATGTACATTTCATACAAACTGAAATCCTCCTTATTTGCAAGTTGTACCAGTATGTGACTATCTAGATTGGATCTAGTGCCATTGAAAGCGAGATTGTTGTTCTTCATTTCATCTGCTATGTGTCGACTGATTTCATTGTTTGTTGTGCTCAGAACCTCAGGTGTGATATGCTTACAGAGAAAATCAACGAATATTGTCACAGAGCCGGCCCCTTCACAGTAGTTTTTGAAAGACTGTAAATATGTGTCTCTCTGACTCTGCAGGTATGTTAAAGGAAGGTTTGCAAACTTATATTGATCATGCATCATTTGCAGTTTTGGAGCATATTTCAGACAAAGACTAATAGACAAGTCAACTCGAAATTCACTGGTAAATTTGGGATTTTGGGGGACATTTTCAAATTCAGTGACTGTCTTGTCAATTTCTGTCAAAATTTCATAAATGAAGTTTTCATCAAAATCCTTCTTCTTATTCGCCTTGCCTTTGATATAAGTCACTACGGTATGATCAGCATTTCTCAAGATAACTTTTACAAAGTTATCATATTTGCCTCTGCCACACAAAGTATCCCAATTTCTTTGCCAGTAACCTTTTGGACAGTGTTTTTCTGCATCAAACTGGAATTTCTTCGATTCATTTTTTACTTTCTTGAGGAAGTTTGGTTGGTTATGGAACTTCTTATGGAGCACTTCCTGCACCACCGCCATCACATGTACTCGCTCCTCAGGACGCTGTGATTGCAACACTTCAGTTGTCATGCCAACCCAGAGTTTGTTAAACTCCTCTGTAATTTTCTTATCATCAGGGTGCTTTGTTCTCAGTGTAGATGCCAGTCTCTTGCTCTCTTCGGTCAGTTTGTTTGTATATTTAACCAAACTCTGCTCCAATTGTGACCTATGGCGCTTGGAAACAAGTAAATCTGTATTTTTCTTCAAAGTTCCTTTAATGAGGTCATCCTTGAGGGTTTGCATACGTAAGTTAATGTGTTCCCTCCACTGACTGAGAGTCTCTTTGTTTTTGTCTTCTTCAAAATACGTTTCCATGTCATGTTTCAATTTGTTGTAGACATCATCAAACTTTTTTGTCAGATCTTGATACGTTACATTATTGATCAAGTTGCTCTTAATTCCTTTCTCCATTTTAGTCTGAAGGATCAGAGAATGTTTCCTCAGTGTCCATGACCATTCTCCATATTTAAGTTCCAAAGAACTATACACCATTACTTCAATGGTGTTTCTGAAGCTGAAAACAAAGTTCTCATGGAGGAGAGCTGCCCAAAGGTCAGCCACTCTATTTTTAAACTGAAAAAGTGAAGAAAGTTTTTGCCTTTTAGCAACTTCTAGTAGCATGGTCTTCAGTTTCTGAATGTCCTGGCTGTAGGAAGGATTTGGTGGAGCCATAGGAGGATCTCCCATCAGAAGACTCTTGAAGTAGAACACTTGAGTGTTAATGTCAAACTTTATTACATCACTGAAACAAGTGATGTCTGTAAAATTCTCCTCTTTTGCTGCCATTTTTGCCATGCTATCCAGGTTCTTCTTGAGATTTATCCTCCCTTCCATGTTTTTATCATGCGCTGTTGACTCTGCAACATTTTGGTGCACAAAAATGCAACTAGGTTTGAATTTGGCCATCTTCATTCTCAAAAATGCCTGTACACATATCTGAAGAATGTCTTGGATCTCAGAAGGGTTCTCCCCCATGATGTTAATTAGAGTCATGTCACCAATTCCAATGATGAATGTGGCCAGCTCATTGTCATGGCTCAGTGAATCTTTACTCAGCTCTAATGACCTGAGTCCCTCTGTGTCCACAATGAGGACAAAGTCATATCCAAGTTCTTTGCCTGATGCTGGGGTCCACCTCTAGAAGCTGCATGAAGGCTCCTTGGGTGCACCTTCCAGCACTGACATCAAACTGAAGGCCAAACATGGTGTTCAGTAGTGTGGATTTCCCAGAGCTTTGAAGTCCCAGAATTGACAGAACAAACACCTTTTTGTCCCCAAGGGTTTTGATGAGCTCATCCAGGACAGCCGTAATCCATTCTAAAGGCACATGGGCAGCATCTCCATCCATCAGTTCAAGTGGATATCCAGAGGTCAACATTGACACTCCAAGTTTAGCAAGTGTGCCATATTCAGTTGTTGCTTTGTTGAATTTACTGGTCTCATAGAGCTGACCGACTTCTCTCATAATATGCTGAAGTCCGAACGTGGTGGCAACAATTTGTGTAGTAATAATGTCCTTGTTTTTGTGCTGTGGCCATTCAAATGATGAATCATCTTTCTTCTGGGGACTCAATTTACTCCAAGTTGAATGATAGTCTGCTTTAAGCAAAGCCAGCTCATCAGTGATAAGATCATCGAGGTTGATTCTGAGACACTGCAACATGTACAAATGTTTGTCTTCAAATGGACCAGGTGTCTTTAAGCATGTTAGGAATGATGTCATAAATTCATTGAGAGGAGTTCCCTTATCTAATTGTTTCTTCCGCATATTTTTCATTTCAGATGAAATTTCAATTTCCTGTTGTTCAAAATTTGTATTTCTTTTGCTCTGCATTCGAAACTGTTCTTTGCTTTTCTTGCACCAATCATGCCACAATTTACCCTGCAGTGGTAACATGGTCTCCTTGAGGGTGGATAACTCAATACCTTTCAAAAGGTCCATTAATTTTAGGGCTTGTGTTTGTGCATGTCTTAATGATTGTTCATCCTCATCTACTAAAAACTGCTGTTTCCTTGCCTCTTCACAGCAACTTCCCATGCTTACGGTGCGTTTATATTTATTGATGCATTGTTTGATACTAGAAATAAGTTCATTTGTAAATCCAGCCTGATTCCTGTTCTTTGCAGCCAGCCTTACCTTTGTGGATTTTTTTGATGGCTGAATGTAATCATTGCCTGAGAATAAGACAAATCAAGGGCACAGGAGACTTGAGCAATCATCTTGGAGGTCTTTGTTAGTGCTTGTCACTCAAAGGATTCTCTGAAATTAGCAGTACTATTGACTGTACTCACTGCCTGAAGAAACTCCAGCTGTTTTGGATGTTCTGCTGCATCTCCATGAAGGTTCAGAAAGGCCACACAGTCATCAAATACATCATCCTCCTTCCCTCCAGGACAGTACCAAGCAATCTCCACAACTCCATCCATGAGCAGGCTGTGTGGAGTGCTGCCTTCGCAATGGCGGTGGAAGAACACATCATGCTTCTGTTTATTGATGACACCATTCAGTATCTGTGACTTGGAATTGAAATCAGAACTTCCCAGTCTAAAAAAGGAAACAATTGGCACTGGTGTGTTGAATATTGGTCTGTTATAGTGTGCTTCATATGCATCAGGTGCAGCTTGTGATTTGTTATTCCATGACTTCTTGATATGTCTGAGTGCCCATGACGGGAATTCCACCTCATCTGTATAAGGATTGGGTACCAGGAAAGGGTAGGGCCAAACTGGCAGGCAGAGAGTTTGGTATAAATGTACTGGCGTAAGAAGTCATTAGAGCAGTGAAATATGGCCATATGCAGATCCATGGGGTGAATATGTATCATGTTTTCTACCCACTACAGAATCTGAATTATCCTTACAGTCAAAGAAATCATCGGCATCATAATTTACCACTGTCCTCCTCTAAATCCATGCCAATCTCAGGTTTCACAAATAGATATCTGGCTCTGTAATTCAATGTCATGAGTTTGTAGAGATAATGGGAGCTCAAGTCTTTCTCAGTCCTGGGCTCATCCACACTCAGAGATGACCTGTTTATGACAAGAACACTGTCTTTGGTCATTTTCCTCGGGTAGGAGTCCTCTAGGCCCAGTCTTTGAAGCATATTCATAAAACTGTTTGCTCTTGTCACCCATGCCATACACTGGTGCATTGTTCTCATCTTCTTCTTGGACAACCAGGTGAAACTGCCTCTTTCTTCACATCTTCCAGTTGATATTTCACCTCCTCATCTCTCTCCTCCTTCTTCTCCTTCTCACCCACTGTTATGGAATATAATGCTTCCTCTAGCGCTTCCCAGTCATCCTGCATTTTCTCCAGCACCGACTGTAATAGGACTTGAAAGCTTGTCCTTTAGATATGTGCATAGGATTTGCAGTCTGTTTCTTTTATCTGCAGATGAAATAGCTTTGTTTTTGTCTGTGGAAGCAGTCAGAGCTGTCAGAAACAGGTAGGCCTGAGCCCTGAAGGGGCACTGCTTTCTAAGACAAGAATATTGACTAAATGCATTATGCAGCTCAGACTGTAAAAATGTGATTTCATTTATACCCAAAAGGTGATTGAATGTCTTATATTCACAGCTGTATCCTATAACTGTGATTACTGATAGGATCAATAGTTTTACTTCATCTTCATCACTGTTCTCCAGTGTTTCGCAAAATGAATTCAGTGAGAGAGTTACAGTGTTTGTAACTTTCATTCTAGCAAGCTGTTCCTGTTCAGGAGAACTGAAGGCATATCTGCTGTCTTCCAATTCTTTTTTCGCGTACTGTAAGATTCTCTCTAGTCCTGGGAAATCAGTTACAGGCACATGTTCATTTGAGTCCTCCGGTGTTTGGTATGCCCAGTCAACAATTTGACTTCTGTTGTGGAAGTTTTGCACACTGTAAAGATCAGGCTCCAACAGAGAGCGCACAAGGCATCTTATGTTCATAGCTGTGGATTCTCTGTTTTCTGTAGCTACTTCAAACAGATAATTTTGTAGTACCTCATTAGATAGGCATTTCTCTAACCAGATGCTGTGGGATCCTGTTTCTACAAAGACTCTGGATTTGAAGTCCAGCAACTGTGTCAAGTGAGACTCACAGTCAGTGGCACTCCATGTCTTCATTGAATGCATCAGAGCTTCTGCTTTTTCCACTTGAGAAAGAATGTTCTCTGCCCACATCTCTTCCACATGTTCTCCAGTGATCTCTCTGTAGCCATCCAATAGTATTCTGCTTAATTTGGACACATCTTTGAAATCATCTCTGTGGGAGGCTGTCAATATTTCCCAGACAGGAATCAGGGTGGTTCCTCTGTCAATAACACACCAGGTTCTATTATTTGCTGCCAAGTAGGTTTTCCAGACTAAGTAATCATCAATCTCAGGTGGACCACCAGTTTTACTGATTGACAGATGCACCTTACTCATCAGGTCCTCGCTGTACTTTCCAGAGAGAGATCCTTTCAGCTGTGAGGAGGATGTAACTACTTTGCCAGGGACAGACAGTGGACCAAATCCTAATCCACCAACACAGTAAACATTGAGAGACTCAGAGGTCAGCTTTTTAACCTCTGACAGATCACTACTGCTGAAGCCTGATGTAGACGCTCTCCACTCAAAAATTCCACCAAAGTGTAGCGGACCCTGCTTGGCATGAGACCCAAATCTCTCAAAAAGCGTCTCACTAGGTCAGTTTGTGCTTTGTAGTTCTCATCTGAACTTATCATTTCAATTTCTTTAAGGGCCTTTTGAGCTGCAGTGGAAAGCCTGAGTTCATCCCTCTGTAAAACACCACATGCAAGAGGAATGTAGTTGTACTTGGTTTGGAGGAGATATGACTCTTCTTGTGATTCTGAGCTTGTTTCATCTACTGCATTAGATTTATTTTTGCCAATGTCAAAGTCAAATTCAATTTGAAATGAGCTGCTAAACCTACGGCCCATTCTCTGTATGGCTTTATAATAAGCTTTTTCAGATTGGTGGGATGAAAACTTTTTTGTTCAAAACTGGTAGGTTGTTTTGGGCTGGTGAGTGAAAAACAATCTGGACACTCAATAAGTTGCTCTCTCTCCACCAGCAGGTGTTCTGTATTCCTGGTTTTGTAAACCCCCTCCAAAGCTAGGCCTCCAGATGCATTCTTTAGAACATCCTTGTCAGGAATCACCTCAGATGGAATTGTTGCATTCTGTACAATATCCAGTTGTTTATGCAAGCTTTCTATGACATCTTTCAGAGTTTGCCCAGTGTTCATCCAGCTTTCTCTTGGTATATCAAGAGCAGTGCGAATTTCATCTTCAATAACTTTCACTTCAGCTTCATTCCGATCCTTGTTCTCCTTGACAAACTTGTCAAGATCTTTAAGACGATCCTTAACGTGAATTATATTTTTAATGAATGACTCCATCCTTCTTGTCTTCACTATAACCTCTATGCATCCATGGTGTCAAGCTGGTGTTGATGTTCTGTCACATCTGGTGAAAAAACACAAGAAAATACTTAATTATGACTTTAGGATATATGTAATGTTAAATAACACACTGTATGCCTCAGTACATTGTCATTGAATATATTATAATAATAATTATGATCATCATCATCATCATCATTATCATTATTATTAGTAGTAGTAGTATTATTAGTAGTAGTATAATGGTCCAGTCAAACAATTAAAACATTTAATCGAGCTTAATTGCATTTAATTTCGCAGATTAATCACAATGAATCGCATGGTTATACGCCACATCCAATAATAAATTCAAAAGTATTGTTGGATGTTATGTGTTCTTCCGTATAAATCAAAAAGAATAATCGGCCTCATTCACTGATATCTTCTTAAGAAATTTCTCCAATTTGTTCTTAACTCTGAAACCGAAGCACGCTTAGTGCGGTCATAGACACACCCATTGTTCTGGACGCCATCACTCAAGAGTTCACATGTTACAGGGGTTCACACACCAAAGTAAACAGCGCAACGAGCGCTTTCCAATGGTGTCACTGTCTAAGCGTATGATGAATGGTACGCGTGTAAGTTAGCTTTGAATTTGCATGAAAATACAAATATTAAAGCAGCTCTGTGTCCCATGTCATACCTGTTCATCTCTGAAAAATATCTCAAGAATGCTTCAATCAAATATGGTGATCTGCATATCAAAATAAACTACTGATTCCAATACTCATTCCACACCTTTCTATGATTCCCAAGTAATTAATCCGGTTTTGAAAATACATCAAACTTCTTCATTGTCTCTAAATAATAATAATAATAATAAGAAGAAGAAGAAGAAGAAGAAGAAGAAGAAGAAGAAGAAGAAGAATAAGAAGAAGAAGAAGAAGAAGAATTCATATTTTTACACTCACATCAGTAGTTGTTTTCAGACTCCTGTTTGTCAAAATATCCTAGACCGATGCTAATTGGTCTAAAATGGTCTTTTCAGGACCTTGCACTAATAATGGCGCAGCCCTGGCACTTATAATGATGCAGCCCTGTGTCTTTTACACCCTCATTCCTCTTTGTGCTTAAGAATATGGATAGTATTTAGATAGATGATTTATATAGCCCTGTCTGTAGTGAAATAGCTTAGGACTCTAAGGATAAGTTCCCATTGAAAAATCTTGTTTAATGCAAATCTTCACTGCATAAGTGTGATTTAAGAATGGTTGGTGAACGAGGCCCAGTAGGCCTAACATTTGCAAACACAGCATTTTTTTTTTATACAATAGCAGTTAATGCCTTATAGCATTCCTGATGTCATTGGTTTGTTTCATTGAATTATCGCCTGTTTCATGCAGGGTAATTATGAAAACTAGAAGCCTATACGCGAAACAGTCCATATGATCCAGATTATTTTTCCCCTGATGTTGCGGAAATTGGCTCCCATAATGATCTTTTCCTCCTAAAAAATAATTACATGAGGCTACACAATCAAACCAGCCAAAGAAGGCTGTCACAAATGGATTTAACAGAGATCTGAAAACTGCCTAGGGACTGTGCTAAAAATTCAGGCCCGTTTACCACGAGGGGCGAAAGGGGGTGTCGGGCCCTTTCGTGGATTTCTCCGCTCCCTCTACTCATTTAGCCTACTGTAAATCACTTTACACTACACCTTGAGTTGCAATGCAAAATCAACTCTGTACATTGCTTGTTATGACCACTAGGTGACAATATATGACCATGTTAAGTAAATAAGCACTAGAACTAGAAAATAAGTACTAGAAAGTGCCTGCCCTGAAAGACAAGCCTGCTCTTAGCATTGCATAGGGGGAAGATGTAGCTCAATGGTGTTTTTTGCCCCCAACGGCACAGCCTAACCCTAACCCCCTCAACGCTCATCCTAACCCTAAACAGAATGGAGTAGTGCCTTGGAGGCAGCGCTGCCTGGAAGGCACCGTTGAGGGCAAAAAATACCAAAGACCGAAGATGTAGAGTTTGGAAAACACAGATTAGAGCCAATTAACATCTATTAGGAAATATATATTATCTGTGATATGGATCCTCCTGGGTCTGCAATAAAGAATTGAATAAAGAATATATTGATATTATAGTGAAAAAATAAATGACTGGAGTGGGTCTTTAAAGTTGATGATGTCTCTTCTATGCCTGTTTAGTGCGTGTGTGTGAGTGTGTGTGTGTGTGTGTGTGTGAGAGAGAGAGAGAGAGAGAGAGAGAGAGACAGCAAGAACACAAAAACAAATGAGTGTGCAACTAAAAAAAATAAAGGCCAAGTAAACATCTTTCATGGTAACCATCAGCGCACTTTGAAACTGTTAGAATAACGCATAACAAGTTTCATAACAGGCTTTGACATTATGTGTGATTTGATAAGGCGAATTGGTAACACTTTAATTTACAACCTCTGAAGTACTGGGTAAGTATTAGGTAGGAGTGGTGTAACAAAATGTTTGCTGGAATAACCCATGTTCACGCTTTATTTTACAGCCCATGAAGTACTGAGTAAGTACAAGTAAGAACAACGTAACAAAACAGAACTTAATGTGTAATATTGCCATAATTATAAAATAAGTGTGGGGTAGCCTGGATGCAGAAGCGTATAGGAAAGCCAGGGTTGGATCAACTTGGATGCACTTCATTTTACAGCCCGCGCATCCAATATTAGGGTGTAGTTACAAGTAACTTTGGGCTATCTAGGTTATTCCACGGTACTTATTCTTTACTTTCCAGTAGGGTAGCTTACTCAAGAGGTGTGACATATAGCCAGAGGCAACGGTTTGACAAAGATGCCATTTATTTACAACATAGAATGAAAATAATTATTCCTTCGCATGAAATGAAAGGTCTAAGCAAAGCGAAGAGGCTCACAACAGCCTCCTTACCATGAGAGCTACCAACATGACAGAAAATAAAACTGTTTATCAACAACAGCAAGGGATCCAGGCTACCCCCCACACTTATTTTATAATTATGACAATATTACACATTAAGTTCTGTTTTGTTACGTTGTTCTTACTGTATCCTTTGATACTTTTTTGTTACACCATTCTTACTTAATACTTACCCAGTACTTCAGGGCTGTAAATCAAAGCGTTACCATCAAATTTCATGAGTTAATTAACCTTCCCAAGGCTAATGTAGGAAGTTAAAGTGGCCCAGTTGCAGATTTAAAAATAAGTAATTTGCTTACTTTTTATTTAGCTCAGTGGTTATGAGTAGCTTCATTTCGACAAACCGTAATGAAACTTGTTCACCTTTGTTGGTGCCCACCTGTTGAATATCTAAGATAATCTAAGAATTGCGAACTGTTGCAGCAGCTAAGAAAGATGTTTCACTCAACACATACACATACACAAAACATATGACTGTGGTTTCCTGTGGAACAAGCCACACCTAAATCTTCCTGTGTCGGCCTATTTCAGACATTTACAAGAAACGACAGACAACTACAACATTGCAGTTTTGGTTGCAATATGGGATAATAGTCTACTGTTGGCTGTTGTATCTTATGATGTACGCACAACATAGGTAATAAAAATGATTAATGATTAATATTTTATAAAACAGGAATAAAATACATTCATTTAAATAAATATTTCTTCAGGAGAAATACTCATACATACAGTGCTCATACTTTGAGACTTAACTGTAAACACAGGCAAAACATTTAATATAATTACAAATTCTTGTTCCTTTATTTTTCATGCCTGGCCGCCATTCAGTAGAGTGAAAATGGGTCATTCCGTGTCAAATCGCCCAATGGCTTACACCCCACCAGTTCAGATTTTGCTGGAATTTGGTCTATAGGGTCATCTAGGCTGGCAAAGACAAATTTCCAAATATTAGCCATGTTGGACCAACGGTTGTCAAGTTATGGCCTGCCCAATTTTGCCAAAAATGCCAAAATGGGGTCGGCGTCTCATATTTGAACCCCCATATCTCAGTAACCAGAGGGTCTATCATCAAAACAATGGTATTTCTGGGTTGGAAATTGTCAAAGGAATCCAAATCTGGATCCTCAGATTTGATGTAAAAGCAAGCTAAAATGTCATGACCTTTTGACCTTAACATAAAGTACACCAGAAATTGTACCCTCCATATCTTTCCCATACCATATAAAAAAAAAATCAGAAGTGTACTTTTCCCTCATGGTGCACAAATCCACATCAAACATACCGTGCCCTGCAGTATGAATTTGGCTCTCTAGCAGAGGTCAAATCAATCATCAAAACATTGTTGCCAGAGGATGGTCACAGAACCTCATATTACGACTGGACTATAACCCTCCCTGAATTTCAGAAACTGTGACTGAACAACTTCTATGTCAAACTTTAGTATAAATCATATTATTATTTGAGTTTCATCAGTATCTCATTAAAGCTGTATTTGGCAAGTCTACGTAAAGTACACTTCTGATTTTTTTTATATGGTATGGGAAAGATATGGAGGCTACAATTTCTGGTGTACTTTATGTTAAGGTCAAAAGGTCATGACATTTTAGCTTGCTTTTACATCAAATCTGAGGATCTAGATTTGGATTCCTTTGACAATTTCCAACCCAGAAATACCATTGTTTTGATGATAGACCCTCTGGTTACTGAGATATGGGGGTTCAAATATGAGACGCCGACCCCATTTTGGCATTTTTGGCAAAATTGGGCAGGCCATAACTTGACAACCGTTGGTCCAACATGGCTAATATTTGGAAATTTGTCTTTGCCAGCCTAGATGACCCTATAGACCAAATTTCAGCAAAATCTGAACTGGTGGGGTGTAAGCCATTGGGCGATTTGACACGGAATGACCCATTTTCACTCTACTGAATGGCGGCCATCCTGAATTTCAATGTCAAAACTAGGTTTGATGATTAAAATGATGTCAGATTTGGAATCCTCATGGTTGACTTGTATGAAAAAGTGCCTTCATACATGATTCTAGGTCATCCAGATCAAAAGTTATTTTTTAAAGATGGCGCCGGGCGCCATTTTGAATTTGGCTCTCTAGCAAAAAATGCCGGGATTTTTGGGAGGGACATGGGTGCTAAATCTTTTCTAAAGGGTCCATAGAGGTCAAATCAATCATCAAAACATTGTTGCCAGAGGATGGTCACAGAACCTCATATTACGACTGGACTATTACCCTCCCTGAATTTCAGAAACTGTGACTGAACAACTTCTATGTCAAACTTTAGTATAAATCATATTATTATTTGAGTTTCATCAGTATCTCATTAAAGCTGTATTTGGCAAGTCTACGTAAAGTACACTTCTGATTTTTTTTTATATGGTATGGGAAAGATATGGAGGCTACAATTTCTGGTGTACTTTATGTTAAGGTCAAAAGGTCATGACATTTTAGCTTGCTTTTACATCAAATCTGAGGATCCAGATTTGGATTCCTTTGACAATTTCCAACCCAGAAATACCATTGTTTTGATGATAGACCCTCTGGTTACTGAGATATGGGGGTTCAAATATGAGACGCCGACCCCATTTTGGCATTTTTGGCAAAATTGGGCAGGCCATAACTTGACAACCGTTGGTCCAACATGGCTAATATTTGGAAATTTGTCTTTGCCAGCCTAGATGACCCTATAGACCAAATTCCAGCAAAATCTGAACTGGTGGGGTGTAAGCCATTGGGCGATTTGACACGGAATGACCCATTTTCACTCTACTGAATGGCGGCCATCCTGAATTTCAATGTCAAAACTAGGTTTGATGATTAAAATGATGTCAGATTTGGAATCCTCATGGTTGACTTGTATGAAAAAGTGCCTTCATACATGATTCTAGGTCATCCAGATCAAAAGTTATTTTTTAAAGATGGCGCCGGGCGCCATTTTGAATTTGGCTCTCTAGCAAAAAATGCCGGGATTTTTGGGAGGGACATGGGTGCTAAATCTTTTCTAAAGGGTCCATAGAGGTCAAATCAATCATCAAAACATTGTTGCCAGAGGATGGTCACAGAACCTCATATTACGACTGGACTATCACCCTCCCTGAATTTCAGAAACTGTGACTGAACAACTTCTATGTCAAACTTTAGTATAAATCATATTATTATTTGAGTTTCATCAGTATCTCATTAAAGCTGTATTTGGCAAGTCTACGTAATTCCGAGACTTGGGCAAAAAAAATTCTAAATCATACAACTCTCTGGTCCCCCCAGTCTCTACTATGCTTGTCAACAGCCTCTCAAACCCCTCCCCCACAGTTTGGCCAAGTTCCCCTTGGCACCACCAAGTGAATTAAAACCGAACGATTGTGGTGAACCACTTAACCTGTGCAAGCTGGTAGGAATGCCACATTGTGGTAAATCTGTGTCATCTAGCCTAAACACAGAAATATGAGCATGCAACTGCACTTATGATTCACCCAGTGCAGTTTTCTCAATGAAGAAAAAACCCTATTATGGGCGCCATCATCATCCACCTGACAGTCCACATAACAGGCTTTTAATCAGCAAATCGAAAAGGGAACACGACAGTGCAGCAACAGTGCGTGCAAATTTAGGCAACAAACAGCGATACAGATTTAAAGCCACAAGCGGCGATGCTGGGCACTCGCACGTGTTGTTCGTGTTTTTGCGTTCTACTTTCAATTATCATTATATTAGCTTACTACTCTACTTAAGTATTTTTTTTTAGAAGGGTTTGAAGACTTTGGCTTAATTAATGAGGCAGCCAGTGTTGGGAAAGTTCACTTTTTACTATAGTGCTGGCAAAATTAACTGATTAACTCAAGTGATTTATCCAAAAAAATTAAGTAAGATTAGAAAAAAAATAACTCAGATTAATCCTGATGGCTATGGTTCCATGGTCATGGCATATATTACGTTCAATTTCAGATAGAAAACAGCTTGGCTATCAAGTCAAACTTGACAAAGACTATGGCCTAGCTCCTGAATGTTTGGGGAATTTGTGGGGGGTAGGCGATAGGTGTGAATTGCCCCATTCGAGAAGAACAAAGCCAGCTATTTAGGTCAAAATAAGGATCCAACATACCCTTATTTAATCATTGCAAAATTGTGTAATTAATGATATAATTTTTCGTTTGACAGCACTACTTTTTACATTAACGAGTTAAGTTTATAGTGCACAAATTTTAAAATGAACTAGGCCTAGTTCAGATCATCAGTTCATTTTTCAAAAATTTTGAACTAAGTTCACTGCTCCAAACACACAGGAACTAGTTCAGTTCATTTTTTATGTTGCAATGCATGAAATTTCTACCTCTTCCAACCCCCCCTCCCTTACTGTCTTTCCTATGCCTGGTTAGTGAGTGAGAGCAAGAACACAAAAACAAATGAGTGTGCAACTAAGAAAACAGAAACGCCCAGTAAACATGTTTCATGGTAACCATCAGTGCACTTTGAAACTGTTAGAATAGTGCATAACAAGTTTCATAACAGGCTTCAACATTATTTCGGTAATTAGCCTTCCCAAGGCAAATGGAAGTTAAAGTAACCTATGGGTTGCATATTTAAAAACAAGTAATTTACTTACTTTTCATTAAGCGCAGTCAGGAAAATAAAACGTTGCAACTGTTGAAAAAACATTTGAATAATCAATTAAGGAACAAATGCAAACCCTAGAAAACCAGGTCCTTCAAATGAAAACTCTTTAAAGATTAAGCAGATTGAACATAGTGGTTATAAGAAACCAATGACTAAAAAGGGAAAAGAGAGTGTCATTTTGACAAACCAGAATCAAACTTGTTCACCTTTGTTGGGTACCCTCCTATTGAAAATATAAGATAGCCCAGCACAATGCACAAATGCAAACTGTTGCAGCAACTAAGAAAGATGTTTCACTCAACACATACACAAAACATATGACTGTGGTTTCCTGTAGAACAAGCGACAAGCTGAGTCTTCCTGAGTAGGCCTATTTCAGACATTTACAAGAAATGACAGACAACTACAATATTGTGTAGCCTAGGCTATTGTATCTTGGCTATTGCAGTGTTTCTCAAACCTTCCCGCGCCCCTCACCAAGTCGCATGCTGCTACCCCTTACCCTTTGACCAAATCAATAGGCATTTCTAAATTGCCATTTATGGGCACTTCAAATTCTGATAGCTTGAAGTTTTAAATGTACATTTCAGGCCTGCTAGTATTCATTGAACCATTCCTCTTTGGCTTTAAAATAATTTTAGTGAGAAACAGAATAAATAAACAATTTTTGGAAATCCTCTCGCGGACCACTTGAGCTTGCTCGCTGTTATATTGTATGCACTGCAAAGGTCATCAACAAAAATACTGATTAATGAGATGCAGCAGCCTATGAAACTGCACTTGACTTTCTAAGTACTCAAATGTACTTGAATGATTCAAATTGTGTTAGTGTGGGCTAGGGCCAGCCCAAGCCCAAACAGGCCCAGTGAGGGCTTGCCCAGGTCAGGCCCAAGGCTATGGGCTCTTTATGGGCAGCCCACAATTAGGCAATTGAAATCTCATGCAAGGTAGACAACAAGGTAGACAAAGTTGCTTAAAAATAATAGATCGCTGAAATTAAAAAAAGAGTAAATGTTTTGTCTGATTATGGCCTGTTTGCTTGCTTGGGTTTAGACTAAAATACATTTTACAGTTTACAGTGTTTGTCCCAAAAAACATAACTCTTCTCTCAACTGTGTAAACTTCTGTTTTGATTATTGATATAGTGATTATTGATTGTGGATGTGGTTTTGTGGATGCTTTGTTTGTGCATTTGTGTACAATGAGAGAAACTGTTTTTGTTTTAACTCTCTGCCATAACTTCAGTGATCTTGCTGGTAGAGTCGACGCTAGCAGATTGAACATAGTGGTTATAAGAAACCAATGACTAAAAAGGGAAAAAGAGAGTGTCATTTTGACAAACCAGAATCAAACTTGTTCACCTTTGTTGGGTACCCTCCTATTGAAAATATAAGATAGCCCAGCACAATGCACAAATGCGAACTGTTGCAGCAACTAAGAAAGATGTTTCACTCAACACATACACAAAACATATGACTGTGGTTTCCTGTGGAACAAGTGACAAGCCGAGTCTTCCTGAGTAGGCCTATTTCAGACATTTACAAGAAACGACAGACAACTACAATATTGTGTAGCCTAGGCTATTGTATCTTGGCTATTGCAGTGTTTCTCAAACCTTTTCAGACCAAGGACCACTTTGCACCCAAAAAAATTTTCAGGGACCACCTACCCTCGCGCCCCCTCACCAAGTCGCATGCTGCTACCCCTTACCCTTTGACCAAATCAATAGGCATTTCTAAATTGCCATTTATGGGCACTTCAAATTCTGATAGCTTGAAGTTTTAAATGTACATTTCAGGCCTGCTAGTATTCATTGAACCATTCCTCTTTGGCTTTAAAATAATTTTAGTGAGAAATAGAATAAATAAACAATTTTTGGAAATCCTCTCGCGGACCACTTGAGCTTGCTCGCGGACCACACTTTGAGAACCACTGTTATATTGTATGCACTGCAAAGGTCATCAACAAAAATACTGATTAATGAGATGCAGCAGCCTATGAAACTGCACTTGACTTTCTAAGTACTCAAATGTACTTGAATGATTCAAATTGTGTTAGTGTGGGCTAGGGCCAGCCCAAGCCCAAACAGGCCCAGTGAGGGCTTGCCCAGGTCAGGCCCAAGGCTATGGGCTCTTTATGGGCAGCCCACAATTAGGCAATTGAAATCTCATGCAAGGTAGACAACAAGGTAGACAAAGTTGCTTAAAAATAATAGATCGCTGGAAAACTGTCCATGGATCAGAGCTCCACAGTGGTGTGTGTGTGTGTGTGTGTGTGTGTGTGTTACATTGCTCCTTTAAGGCAGTCCCTCATGGCTCTGAGCTCCTGTAGTTCCTGGCTGTGTGTGTGTGTGTGTGTGTGTTTACAGTGGTCCTTTAAGACAGTCCTCCATGGCTCTGAGCTCCTGTAGTTCCTGGCTGTGTGTGTGTGTGTGTGTGTGTGTGTGTGTGTGTTTACGGTGCTCCTTTAAGGCAGTCCTCCATGGCTCGGAGCTCCTGTAGTTCCTGGCTGTGTGTGTGTGTGTGTGTGTGTGTGTGTGTGTGTGTGTGTGTGTGTGTGTGTGTGTGTGTGTGTTTGTTTACGGTGGTCCTTTAAGACAGTCCTCCATGGCTCTGAGCTCCTGTAGTTCCTGGCTGTGTGTGTGTGTGTGTGTGTGTGTGTGTGTGTGTGTGTGTGTGTGTGTGTGTGTGTGTGTGTGTGTGTGTTTACGGTGGTCCTTTAAGACAGTCCTCCATGGCTCTGAGCTCCTGTAGTTCCTGGCTGTGTGTGTGTCGGTGGAGACTGAGAACCCTGCGAGCCTCATCGATCACAGTAACACACTGACCAGCCTGCCCTCTGGGTAGAGACACACACACACACACACACACACACACAAAATGAACACATACAATGTGTTAATCTCCACTATACCAAAATAATCACTCTGTATGACTGAACTGACTGAACTCTCAGTATGTTTTCTCCCCTGTGTTCAAAAGCAGCACCCCTCCCCCCAAACACACACACATACACCCACACACCCATGTGAAGGTACTGAACCATTGAAGTGCAGCCGTGTTACACACACACACACACCACGCACACACACGCACACACACGCACACACACACACACCTGTGATGGTACTAAACCACTAAAGTGCAGCTGTCATACTCAAGGGCGTAACTTTGGGTTTTCCATTGGGGGGGTTAGCCTAAATGCTCAGCTTTTTACCTCCATCTAGGAGGTTATGTTTTTGCCGGCGTCTCTCTCTCTCTCTCTCTCTCTCTCTCTCTGTGTATGTGTTAACATGTTATCTCCCCTGTTAGAATGTTTACAGAGAGATGCAGTCATTCGCCTGACATTATGTTTGTTATGAGCTTATTTCACACCTGAACATTCTGACATTCCATGGTAGTAAACTGAACATTGTATTATTGAAATGAGTTTATCCCTCATTCTGACTTGAAAAAATGGGTAATAACATTTAAAACATGTCCATTTACGTTCTTTGAAATAATGCCCATGAGAAGCCCACAAATTGGGAAGTCCTGAGTCAGGGGCGTCACCAGGTTTTTGAATGTGGGGGGACAACCTGGCGGGGGATACATTAAATATATTAGATGCAATTTCCTGCTCTCTGGTGTATTTTTAACAGCAAATTTTGTCAACAAAAATCAACACTTTTCACAGTTATTTGCCTGCATGTTGAGTCTGCCTCTGACTCATTCTCATTGAAATTGAGATGGATTGACTATTGGTCATTTTGGTCATCAAGTTTTGGATGTTATGGTTTTACAGCCTACTAGTTGATATAAAACTCAAGCAATAAACTTGTTTTATGTCAATATTTAATTTATATTGGTATACACACCAAAATAGTCTAGCCCTGATTCACTCACTATGTTTACTATTTCAAGCAGTGAATCAATAGGCTTAACTTAGGCTATATTATGAAATTCTTGACAAGGAGCTGTGTTTGAATTAGCCTAAAGTCATTACGTAACATTACATTAAGATAGCTTGATACATATCCTAAAACTGACTAGATCAGGGGTCTCAAACACAAATGAACTGGGGGCCACTAGGGTCAACATTATCTGACCTATCTGATCAATTGTATTCTATGAGCCTATCTATTTATGTTTATCTAACAGGGACCTGCATATTTCCTTTATAATTATTTAGCATGTTTTTTAATCTAAAGATGTGATATTCAATATTAGGCCTATATCTCATCATTGCATGCCTGGCATACTAGAACAAATATCTTTTCACTTTTCAATAGGAGATTGTCTGGAATCTGGTGATATAAGAATCATGATAAAGGTATTCTACAGGCTAAGTAATTTGCAACAATATGTGCTGACAATATTTCATTAATTATATGTTATGAATATTAAATATAATCTATTACTATTTTGGATCTTGAGACAACATTTCTAGCACCTGTCCTAACAAACAGTTAGTCCTGACGAACAGGGAACTAAAAACAACTTTCACTATGAAAAGGATTCATCTATTTTGGGATGACAGTGTTGAAGACAATGCAGAAATTGTATACGATTTCAACATCGGATTACTCGGGAACCGCTAATCACAAAGGCGACTGCTATGCATCATTGTAATCTGTATCATTGTGATCTGCTGTTTATTTTGATATGTGTTTTGTCATAGTTAAGTTAAGAATCCGTGAGATATTACACAGAGAACAATGTATGACGCAGTACATTAAACACTAACGCAGAACACTAACGCAGTACATTAAACTTGGCACCCTCTGGCTTTATGTTACACTGTGAAACAAACATCTAGATTAGCCAGCCACCTCCAAGAGCTTTAGCTGTTAGAACTTACAGCTAACTTAACAGTAAGATTATTACCTTTTTAGAGGCTGTTGCCGACCAACACTGAAAAATTGTTGCCTGGCTGCCTCTCCTTTTCATTCTTGTCTTTCTGTCTTGTCTACTTTTCTTTTCATAACTCAACCATTCATACAGTGACTGTCTGTGGCTAAAGTCTCTCTCTATGGGGCTATATTGGTTTCTGGATCATAGCAAAAGCAAGTTGTTGGGTAATACCATTTTGGTGATTTTTTTTTTTTTTTTTTTTTGAGGGGGGGTTATCTTAGCTGGATCTGATCATTGAGGGGGTCATGACCCCCGTAACCCCCCCCCGCAAATTACGCCATTGGTCATACTGTCTTAACACACACACACACACACACACACACACACACACACACACACACCTCTGTGAAGGTAATACTGACCCATTGAAGTGCAGTTGTGCCAGTTTGAAGAGCTGTTGTCCCACCTCCATATACACACACACACACACACACACACACACACACAGTGGTACTGACCCATTGAAGTGCAGTTGTGCCAGTTTGAAGAGCTGTTGTCCCACCTCCACACTGTCTGTCCCAAACTGGCAGCGGATTGAAGCCACACTGAGACTCAGGTGAGAGGCAGCCGAACACCAGTCACCTGTAACAGAATCAGGTTAGTGTGTGTGTGTGTGTGTGTAACACAGAGGCTGTGTGTGTGTGTGTGTGTGTGTGTGTGTGTGTGTGCATGTGCATGTGCATGTATGTATGTATGTGTGTGTGTGTGTGTGTGTGTGTGTTGTATAAACTCACCCATGCAGTGAGCTGCGCCTGCAATGTGTGAGTGTGTGTGTGTGTGTGTGTGAGTATGTGTGTTGTATAAACTCACCCATACTAGCATAGGCTCTTGCTGTTGCATCAGAGAGCTGCCCCTGCAGTTGGTGAGTGTCCAGCAGGTGGCGTTTTGCTTTATTCAGACACTCCTGGAGAAGACGGAGAGCCTCAACTAATGCAGGAAGAGAGAGAGAGAGAGAGAGAGAGAGAGAGAGAGAATGAGAAAGACAGGTAGAAATAGATAGCAAGAAAGCAAAGACAGAGAGAGAAGCAGAACAGCAGAGGATGAGTGAATGCAGTGGGACATGCTGCCCAGATTAAAGTTTGTGTGTCACTGTAAGTGAGGAAAAAAGTCCGCACACCAAGTTTCTCCCTAATGGATTTAATTGTATGTGACGTTTCGGGGTATTCATCAAACGTTTAGACATACAGTCACTCCCAGCACCTTAAAGTTGCCCCATGTTGTAATACATCCCACCATTTAATGATGCTGTATATATTTAGTGCATTTGTAATATTGTCCAGAAGGTGGTGCTGTGTAGAGGCTGCAGGTGTAATATTGTCCATGTGGTGGCGCTGTGGAGGCTGGTGTGTATATTATATGCATGTGTAATGTTGTCCATATGTTCTTCTTCCAGAAGGGGGCGCTGTGGAGGCTGCATGTGTGAGTGCTCACCTGGTGAGTCCCGCTCCAGCAGCTCCATAGCCTGATCCAGCAGCACTGTGAGGAGCTCCACTGTCTGATTCACCTCTCGACTGGACACCTGCCCTGAGCAGCCCTTACGCACACACACATACACACCTGCACCCATCTGCACAAACAACAACAACAACAACAAGAAACAACAACAAAACAGAGTCATTAGGAGTCTGATTCACTTCCTGACTGGATACCTGTCCAGAGCAGCCGTTGCGCACACACACACATACACACCTGCACCCGTCTGCACAAACAACAACAACA
>JAODXP020004229.1:35000-39822 GCA_027497455.2 Sardinella longiceps | reverse complement strand
AGAACACTGAGAGCTCCAAGAGCAACTATCACTCCAGTCTAGCTACAGATGCATTTCTTCCTACCCCTCCCTCCCTGTCAACTCTTCCACCTCTCTCTGTCTTCCATCTCAATATCCTTCTATCTCTCCATCTCTTCCACTCTTTCTCTTCCCCTCCCTCTATCCCTCTGTCTCTCTGAGCACCTCCAGCCCTGCTGTTTGTTAGGCTCTGGCGGCGGATGTGTGACTCTCTGCATCCTGCAAGTCTTACTGGGGGAATCTATCTATCCATTGGGTTCTATGTTCTATCCAATGGGTTCTATGTTCTATCCATGATGATCTATGTTCTATCCAATGGGATCTATGTTCTATTCATCGGGTTCTATGTTCTATCCATTGGGTTCTATGTTCTATCCAATGGGATCTATGTTCTATCCATTATGATCTCTGTTCTATCACTAGGGATCTAAGTTCTATCCGTAGGATTCTATGTTCTATCCTTTGGGCTCTATATTCCTCCATAGATGTGTGTATTTTACCTGAACTGATTCTGTTCATTTGTCACTGATGCAGTTTATAATAAGCAATGCTAATGCTAGGATCACAGGGCATTGGCATAAGTAACACTAACGCTAGGAGTATGGGGAACAAGTAAAGCTAATGCTAGGAGTATGGGGAAATAAGTAACGCTAATGCTAGGAGTATGGGAAATAAGCAAAGCTAATGCTAGGAGTATGGGGAATAAGTAAAGCTAATCCTAGGAGTATGGGGAATAAGTAAAGCTAATGCTAGGAGTATGGGGAATAAGTAACGCTAATGCGAGGAGTATGGGGAATAAGTAAAGCTAATGCTAGGAGTATGGGGAACAAGTAAAGCTAATGCTAGGAGTATGGGGAACAAGTAATGCTAATTGTTACGCCCGGCTCGTCAAGAGCGCAACACAAAAGAGGTCGGACACATGGGTTCAAAATTAATCAAATCAAAGTTTATTTTAAATTAATAAAAATAGAAAAAGTGTCTAGGGGTAATGAAATAAGAATGAATGGATGCGTGTGGGTCGTATGTATATGTTGGAGTGTGTGAATGGTGGTGTGCGCAATGGTGTCTGGATCAAATGAAAAATGAGAGAGAGGGAAGTTGGTGGAGGATGGGTGCCTATATCCTCCACACCGGCCTCAGGTGTGGACAATAATTAATCAAGCCTCCACCCCAGTGCAGGTTGGGAATTGCAGTCTTGGTGTGGCCACCACCAGGACTGCACGTGACCTGTAGGGGGGCAGAGGGGCGTCACACCTCCTTCCCCAAAAGGTTTCCACCAAGGAAGCCTAAAAAAAAGAAAAAAAACACAAGACCCTCTGTGACCCCGTCCCAACTACGCCACCCCAACATCCTGGGCCCTTGGACACTGAGGAAAACAAAAGAGAAGACAGGTCACAGTCAAAAACACAAAAGGAATCTCAAGGAACCGCTCCGATGCGTTAACCGCCATCATCCGCGCTGGAACACAGGAGATGAAAACAAAAATCACTACAAAAAAAAACAAAAAAAAAACACAAGCATTAAGGCAGGACCAACAGAACAAAGCTGAACTACTCCAAGATAGAAAGTAGGGTTAGCACCGGATCACCTGTCTGGGAATTAGAAAGACACTGCATCGTACACATTGATATCGCTAGTGTTTTACCATCAGAAACAAGGACTGAAAAATGGTGAGGGCTAAACCCCTGGACGTAGCTCAGTACACTGGCAGAAAACTGCCTTGTATAACACTCAAAAGTGAAAACCCCAATAGGCCCCTGCAAAGCATGGTTAGACACCAACACATTGGGACTACTTCCCACCGTGCCTAGCGAAACCCCAGAGATGACAAGTAGTAGGCACAAGATGGTAAGCAGAACTCTAAATCCAGTGCAAAATTGTAACGTTGAGCTAACACCAGCCCAAATAGCCTTAAAGGAGTCATAAAGAAGGCTAGAGAAAATCCTTGAGTCCACTGACTCTGCTTCAGTAGCAACCAAACCACCATCCTCAAGACAGTCAACTCCATCAGGGTGACTTGGACTGCCAACCGGAGAAACAACCACCTTTTCCCCTTTAACGGCCAGACACGTCACCTGAGGAGGACAGGGAGGAGAACCTGGAGCCTCAGCATCCAGCACTGGAGTCACTGTAGAGACAGCACAAACAGGGAGAACAGGAGATACGCTATTCACATTCATAGCAGGAGATTGTGGTGGTAAAGCCTTGCTACCTTTCCAGATGACAGATCCAGCTATGTCGTTACCTAGGACCATGTCAACTCCAGGCACAGGCAGTGATGGACGCACGCCCACAACTACAGTGCCATTGACCAGATCAGAAGACAGTTGGACAGTGTGTAACGGGACCTGTAAAATACCCATGTCAATACCCCTGACCAAAACATGTGTTCCTGTGGCGGTGTTAACAGAGAGGGGCACTACCCCGTCCCGCAGGAAGGACTGTGAAGCCCCGCTATCTCTCAGAATACGCACAGGAACATGACTATGGCCTGGTATAGATACAAACCCCAAGCTAATGAATGGAGAGTAGTCCGCATTCTCACCACAAGCTACAGAGGACACACTCCCAGCCACACTGCCACGATGTGACCTGAAGTGTGCTGCCAAAACTGTAGGCTTAACATGTTCACTTTTGTGTGCATGACAGTCGGAGATCTTATGTCCAGGCTTTCTGCAATAAAAACACACAATGTCAGACTTCGGCGCCACTGCACCTACATTAGCTTCCCTAGGAGAAGAGACAGGGTTAGCCACTGCAGTCTTCGAATTACCCTGGAACGAACCTTTACTCCGATCAAACCCCTCACCGTGTCTGCTGGACTGCAGCCCCCGGTGAGTCAAGGCATACTCATCTGCCAACACCGCAGCTCGGGACAGAGTGGTCACCTTCTGTTCGTTCAGATATGTAGTTAGCTCATCAGGCATGCAGTTTTTAAATTCCTCTAAAAGAATCAACTGTTTCAGCAACTCAAAAGAGTCAACTCGTTGAGAGGTGCACCAACGATCAAAGAGATGCTCCTTCTCGCGAGCAAATTCCACATAAGAGTGCTCATCAGACTTCTTATAATACCGGAAGCGCTGCCGATATGCTTCTGGGACCAACTCATAAGCACGGAGAATTGACAATTTCACAACATCATAAGACATGCACTGTTCTATAGACAAGGAGGCGTAGATGTCTTGAGCCCTGCCTACCAACACACATTGTAAAAGCAACGTCCAGATTTCCTTCGGCCACTTCAAGGAGGCAGCCACCCTTTCAAAATGAGAAAAGTATTTGTCAACATCTTTCTCTGAAAAGGGGGGCACCATCCTGACATACTTGCTGATATCAAGAGGTGTGGGACCAGATGGTAATGGCGGTCGGGCTACAGAGGAAGATGGGATTGGAAGGCCTTTAGCAGCAAGCTCCAGCTCCAGTTTGCGTAGCTCAAACTGCCGCTGCTGCTCTTCCCGTTCCATCTCTAATTTCTTCATAGCCAACTCCATGTCAAAACGCTTTTCCTGAACAGCCATTTCTCGAAGTCTAACCTCTTTATCTGACATTGGCGTGAGGGGAAAAGTAGGTGTGTCAGACGCTACAGACAAAACCCCACGCTCAGTCAAATAGTCAGAGATAGCCTTCAACAAGGGAGCCTTCGTTCTCTTAAGCTGGGCAGTAAGAGTCATTTGGTAATGCTCTGCTATCTGTACTAGCTGTTCCTTACTGCAGTACAACAACAGTCCTGCAGAGGGGACAGCAATAAATTCTTCCACCACATTCGACATGCTGAACAGATTTAACAGGCATACAAACAATTGACACTAAGCACCTAGAAACAATATGCAAACCACTGTCTGCTCTCACACACTTAAGCTCTCACACACTGACGTGTTAGACAAGAAACACAAAACACTTATTCAATGACCCAATGACAGTCAAAAATACTTGGAGGTTATCAACAGCTGACAATTGAAAGTTAACAAAAAGGGGAGGGGAAAAAAAACATGGGAAAATGGCTGGTTAGAAAAACTAGGCGTCCCCAGACTAACTATACCACCCTTTTACCCAAAAATGAACAAAAAAACCCCACAATAGCATTTAATGCCCATTTGGCTTGCCACAATAAATGAGCCTAGCTCAGGCTCATACAACACTACTAAATGCCCACACTACTGAAAACCTCCACTGCAACTGAGAAGGCCTTAAACTGCACTAGCTAAACTGCATAAAACAGAACATTTGACAGTCTTATACCTTCCTAGCTGCAAAAACAATTCGCCAGGTGTAACTTGTGTCACATAGGATTTGCCTATTAACAACGCCACCGCTAAAAATGCAAACCACATATGCGCGCTCACAACTAGGCCATAGCCACAAACACTGGCGAAATGAAACAACTGCACACACACACCATAAACAAAACTCTCTCAACACAAAAATGGAAGAGAAAAAAATACAACAAAAATACTTACCCGGTATGGTCAACCACGCACTTCGGTCCTGATGTTAATGAGCTACCTGTCCTACTCCTACCGCTTCAAGACGTGCCGGGTTTGAGGCTACTGTCCTCAAACGAGTACAGCCGCTCTTGCGTGCCCCTTGGAGAAGTTTGCAATAAACTCCCTCCCAGAGTTTGTCTCCGACGTTAGGAAAAACAGAAACACGAAACAAAACAGAACCGGAACATAACAAAACAGTGATCGATGGATGGATCTTCCGACCCAGCTGAAACACTGCTTACTTTCCGTCGTGCGTGGCTGATGACGTCACCGGGCAATATTTTTGTGAATGGGCTTAAAAAGTAAACAGACCCACAAAC
>JAODXP020004229.1:0-2500 GCA_027497455.2 Sardinella longiceps | reverse complement strand
CCAAGGTGTTTCTCCGTCCAAAAAAACTCCTAAGTCGGGGGCACCGTGGCTCAGTGGGCTAGAGCATCATACCATTACTCCGGGGACCCGGGTTCGAGTCCAACCCGAGGTCATTTCCCGATCCCACCCCATCACTCTCTCCCACTTGTGTCTTGTCCATCTCTATACTGTCTTGTCTGATTAAAGACAAAAAGCCCAAAAAATATCTTAAAAAAAAAAAAAAAAAAAAACTCCTAAGTCAAATAAAAGTGCGCTGTATAATATCCAGTTAATTCAGTAAAATCTGTCCTTCTGTATTGCGGCGCTGCAGTCACTCAGCACCCTGAGGTGTTCTGATGTAATATAACTCCTGTCACTTTAATGTATGCCCCTCATTAGAATGCACATTTATGCACCCATGAACATACAGTACTCCACCTCTTTTATCAAGTGTGTATAAATCTGCTTTGGCAGACTAGTGAGCACTGGGAGTGTGTGAGACCCGTGTGGTGTTGGAGGAACGGAAGGTTCCAGAAGCACAGGGGTCCCAAACAGATTGGAAGAAAGGAATTTGATATGTAGGTATGAATGCTAAATTGAACTTGAAGACTTGAGAGTGTGGACAGAGTTGACTTTTTTCACTCTGTGGTGGGTGTGTGTGGTGTGTGTGTGTGTGTGTGTGTGTGTGTGTGTGTGTGTGTGTGTGTGTGTGTGTGTGTGCGACTTTGGATTGAGTGTCTCTATACAGACAAACAGACAGTATATTATTTCTGTGTGCTGACATCCAAGGACTCCTAACACATATATCAGACACATACATAGTGACTACATGTATGACACCTACACGCACACGCACACACACACACACACACACACACACACACACACACACACACACACACACACAGCCAGTCCTCTTCGGATCTAAAGCTGAAGCGCACTGTAGAACCAGACTGGGGCCGTATCTGGCTTGTTTGATTAGCGAGAGTTAGTCAGAGTGTGTGCTCCAAGTCTAGGTGCTGCTTTCTGCTGAGCTAGCTGCTTGTGGTGGTTATGTGTGAGTGTGGGTGTGTGTGTGTGTGTGTGTGTGTGTGTGTGTGTGTGTGTGTGTGTGTGTGTTTGTTGCTAGTAGCGGTGGCCTCTCCCAGTAGCAGGAGCAGCAGTAGCAGCAGCAACAGTAACAGCAGCAGTAGGAGTAGCAGATGTATTAGAGTGGCGGGAGAGAGATGCGGTCTGTCTGGCCTCCGGCCTGGAGAACACTGCTGAGTGCTGTTTATGTGCACTTACATCAGCAAGGGGCCCACCATTACTCTCAGGGCTGCAGACTAGACTCTCACAGAAGAGTGTGTGTGTGTGTGTGTGTGTGGTGTGTGTGTGTGTCCCTCTGTCTTTCTCTCTCTCTCTCTCACACACACAACACACACAGGAATGCACAATGCAGATGAATGTGTTGACTTGAATTTACCTCATTTCTCTGTCTTCTCTCCTTCCGTGTGTGTGTGTGTGTGTGTGTGTGTGAGAGAGAGAGAGAGAGAGAGAGAGAGAGAGAGAGAGAGAGAGAGAGAGAGAGAGAGAGAGAGAGAATAATTCTTAGTTTGTCAGCTTCTTCAATACTGTATGTAATGTGCACTTGTAAAAAGTGGGTTGGAATGGCTCCACCATTGCAGTGGTCTCCAAGAGGCCTAGCTGTGCTTTAAGCAGCGGCAGTGTTTATGGGAAACCATACTGACGTCTCTTACATACGTGTCATACAGGCACACAAACATATACAGACACATTTACACACACTCACACAGGGTGGTTACTGAGGCTATGTTTATGAAGGATTTCTATGTCTTTCTCTCTCTCCCACACACACACACACACACACACACACACACACACACACACACACACACACACACACACACACACACACACACACACACACACACACACACACACTTGCCTACTGCAGCCAAGCCTGCACAATCCTAGATATATGAAGGCATGCACTTGTATACCACACATATACATTTTTATAGCAACTATTTTCCTGCCTACACACACACACACCCACATACACACACACAATCCACTAGACGGGGACAAGCACGCTGACACAATGTGACTGGTCCCCAAAATACCTCCCTTTGCCTGCGGGCTGGTTAGACATTGGCTGCTCTTCTCAGCTTGGTGTACTTTACTCTGCCTCCCCAAAAAGTCTGTCTGTCCGTCACCACCTCTCATGTGCCCAGTGCCAGCCTGGCAAAAGAGGGGATAACCCTAACCCTACACACACACACACACACACACACGGATTGATGGAAACACACACACACACACACACACAGACACACACACACACACACACACACACACACACACACACACACACACACACACACTGCTGCTGTCATGTATATGTGTGTAAATTTTTGATTGATGTGGCGACTGCAGAAAGATGAGCTCAAAGGGCCAATGAAAAGCTTCATTCTGTCTCTTCTTGTCGTTTTTGTGCCCTTCTCCCCAGAAAGGCCAG